>JBBAGI010000151.1:0-125000 GCA_037127475.1 Arma custos | reverse complement strand
GTTCATGGAAGTTTTAATATATTTATATAATTATCATGCAATTGTTAGTTTCTTTTTAATAATTTCTTAAATCTTACAAGATTATAATGAGTATAATTTTTTTTTTTTAAATAGATGATTTAGTAAACAGCATGGTGGGAAGAAACGTTTACATGTTCTATCCTTCTTTTTGGCGCGTGTTTACTGACTTAATGGAGGTGGCATTTAATGACCCAGCTGTACAAGAAGTAATCAAATCTGAAAATAAATATGATCTGGTGATAACCGAACCGTTTTACGCTCAAGAACCACTCGTGGCGTTCGGGCACAAACTGAATGTTCCAGTTGTTGCTATTCATCCCTTGGGTCTTACTCCTTGGGGATCGTATCTGACCGGAAATGAAATGTCTTTCCATTTATTGCCAAATATCCGCACTGCTTACTCGGATAAAATGACATTTGTTCAACGCTTGGATAACTTATTGGTCATCTTGATAGAATTTTCTGTAGCTTACTTCCATTATGTTCCTAACAAGGTATGATATTCAATTTTTTGAAACCATATTTTAGCTCTGTGATAAATATATTCATATTTTATAAATTTATTATAGGAAAGACAAATGGAAAAGTATATGGTCTACCCAGGTAGTGAGAATAGACCATCCATGCTTTCTATGTTAAGGAATGTTTCTTTAACATTAATCGACTACCACCCTTCTTTGTTGTATCCAGAACCTCTGCAGCCTAATACGATTCCTGTCGGTGGTCTCAGTATTTCACACATTGATGAATTACCAAAGGTAAAAAAATTATTAATTATTATTTATACAATATTGTATGAATATATTTTTTATAATAATTTATATAGTAGTTAGTATGGTAGAAGTATTGTAGACATTAGAACTGATCATAAGAAAAGATTGGTTAGGGTGGGAATCTTAGACAAAAATAAGAAAACTTATTTAAATGTAATCTGATATTTTGACATTGTTATGATTCTCGTGCCATCATCAGAGCTAAGAAAAACAAGATAAAAAAATTGGTATTATTAAAAACAGTAAAAAAAGTTGGTAATGACCAGTAATATAAGTCAAGTATGAAGACAAGAGAGCATAAAAAATATAACAAGCTCATTACAATAAAGCCATATTACGTGAAAGATATTATAAATACCTGAAAACAACAATACAATATGGCCTTACAACCCGGTGTGGGTCTTAGCCCCTTCAAGGAGCCTTCGCCAGGCGGATAAGGCTGCCCTCCAGTTATGGAGGATCAAGATGCACCTGGCATCCTCTGGCACAATCCAACAATATTTACAAAAAAATATAAATAGCGATTTTATAATTCTTATTGGTCCTGTCACAGTTATAATTATTATTATATTATTAGTTATAATATAGTCTGATGATCTAAAGCTTGGTCCACTATGTTACAAAATCAGAATAGAATAGAATTAAAAAAAATAATTTTATTCTTGGACCAGTTCCTTAAAAATAACAAATGTATTTAATAATAACAGAACATATATCTGACCAAGAGGCTCCATAATACAAATCAGACGGTATTTATGTTAGTACTTAAAAGGCAAATAAAAACCAATAGTAATCCTTATTTATCCACTGCAAGATAATATATTTTACTCAATTATTAATAAACATCTTAAGATATTCGAAAATAAGGTGTCGTGCAGAATATTCGGTCCAAAAAAGGATGAAACCACTGGAGAATTTAGGAGATTACACAACACGGAATTGCAAAGCATATACCCAGTTAATATTATTCAAGTGTATATAGCGTCGTGAAGATTAAGATGAGCTTATAAAGTTGTTGGGCTGAGTAAAAAACAAATTCCTAAAAAATTAATAAGCGCTGAGAGATACACCTACAAGCAGGTGGGAGGATTGCGTTAAGAGCGAACTGGCGGATTTGGGTTTAGGTAGTGGTCCGTGGATAGAGGTTTGTAATCAGAGATTGGTGGTATCATCATCGATCCTTCGCGTTCGCTAAGCCTTTTTATTTACTTATTTATTAATAAACAATTGAAGATAAATAATAAACAATAACACACAAAATTAAGTTATCTTTTTATGACCTCTGAATAATTTGATTTTTTTTTCCTGAGTATTTTTAATAATGCTAATATGAACTTAGAAAATTTAGTAATTTGAAGGATGCTTTCAGGATTTGAAGGATATTATGGATAAAGCAAAGAACGGAGTAATATTTTTAAGCTTCGGTTCAATACTTCGAGGTAAAGAATTGGAAGATAAAGTGATCTCAGTACTTTTCGATACTTTTGCTCAACTCGACCAAACATTCCTTATGAGATGGCACACTGAGGATGTGCCAAACAAACCAAAGAATGTTGTAATAAAAACTTGGATGCCACAACCCAGCATTTTAGGAAATTCTTTTTTAATATTGATTTCAAGTTCGATTATTAATTAACATTAAGCAATGTTATTTCGGGGGATGTATATTCTATAATAATCTCTACCTATAATATATTGTTGAGGTTCAAAATATATTAGAAATAAATAAAAAAATTATCGATAGTTATTATCAATCGGACGACCGTAAAGTTGATATCGATTACTGAACAATTTATTTAAGTAAATAAAAATAATTACAAAAACTTATATAATAAATTTTTATTAAATTAATATTTGATTTTTTAAATGAAAAAACACAATTTTTTAAAGTAAAGTTTATTTTCATATTGATTCAAATGGCATTGCTGCTCCCTACCGGCGTCTTTCCGCCATATTTCACCCACTCTTTTTCGGCGCGTCCTAGGGACGACACCTCTCCATTTATAGCTCTGGTTCAGCGCCTCCTAAAGACAGGACTTCTCCATTCAACCCACTCTGGTTCGGTGCGTCTTAAGGACAGGACATCTCCATTTATGTCACGCTGGTGAGAAGAGCGTCCAGGGAAGAAGACCTTCTA
Source organism: Arma custos (assembly GCA_037127475.1). Taxonomy (NCBI): domain Eukaryota; kingdom Metazoa; phylum Arthropoda; class Insecta; order Hemiptera; family Pentatomidae; genus Arma; species Arma custos. The sequence goes on along the minus strand of JBBAGI010000151.1, from coordinate 122,069 downwards.
GTTTCTCATCATTGTTCGAGTACAGAGTGTCAAGAAGACAGCATTTTCAAGTTATTAAGAAGAACGTTATATCATGTGTTGATTCGGAGGGAGCTTCAAGACGAAGATTGGTACATACATCTGTGAGTTTTACTTTATTTGAATCGTTTTACTATAAGAATTGTGTTTGTAAATTAAAATTTGTTCTAATTATCCCGACGTTTAAATTAATTATCATTGAACCACGGAGATCAAAAATTGTATTATTTTGTTTTGTTTTCTTTATAATAATTTAAATTTTGTAATAAAATAAAATTAACGTTGATTTTAATTAATTAGCTATCCATAATATCACATTATATATCTTCAATTTTATTAAAATATTAAATTCTTAACAATATTTTTGTTTTGTGTTTTGCAGCTCATCCGAATATTAAGCTGTTTATAACCCACGCTGGGCTTCATGGTATTACAGAAGGAGCAAACTTTGGAGTGCCTCTTTTATGCATTCCTTTGTTTTCTGATCAAGAATACGATGCCAGATTTGTTGAAAAGGCTGGCTTTGGAACTGTCCTTCTTCTGCCAGATCTAAACAAAGAAAGGCTGCTTACTAATATTAATGAAGTATTAAAAAATCCTACGCGAGTTTGTTTTTCAAATACTATATGTCAGAAGTAATAAAATTGAACATGCAATTGCTTCACACGAATAATGTTGACTTCAACTAAATAGAATTGACTTGTATGTAAATATGGATGGTGAGCGGGGTATTTCTGTGCAAAGGGTATTGTGCTGCTAAACGGGAGTTTCTGGGTTCGAGACATGCTGTTGTCGACAAACTATTTATTCTGTTTAATAATCCTGTAGAATCTTGTAGAACCTCTTTGGGCACACCTAGCCTCTACGAATTGGGTAACCTTAATTGAGCAATGACCAGGTGGTTAAGCACGATCTTGGTCGAAATCACCACCCTGCTTCTGCTTGTTTAAAAACAACACAGCCCCCATCAAGTATTGAACCTATGACCCCGTTGTATGTTATTTGATACAGGTTTTATTAGTATTATTTATTTTTATGGATGAAATGGATATTGATGATATTTCTCTCAGCCAGTAAAAATCTAAGCTGAACAGCAGTGTTTATAAGTTGTTATACTTATGAAGCATTAATAGCAATATTTGGTAATAATGACTATTTAAAACATATAAAAGACAATAGAGTAGCTTGAAATTTATTTATTTATATATATATATATATATATATATATATATGATTAGAAGACATTAAATTAAAAACATTGCGATTAGAGAGAAATTTATATTTTTAAATAAATAGTATTATTTAAATATTAAAGAGTATTAGATTTTAAAAAAACATAATCTAGAAGTCAAGATATCATTCTTATGTCTATAATTATTTAGTTTTTTATCATTTCTTTCCGAGAAAAAAATTTTAGTTGTATACAAAGTTAACAATAATGAAAAAAAAAATCTGTAAGATTGATTTTCTTTCATTTTTACTTTAAATTACTTGAAATAACAATATTTTTTCATCATTCGATGAATAAATTATTTTATCCAGTGAAAGTTTGTGTGATAAGATGAAACTTGACCATCAGGAATATTATAATTGTATATTGTAAGAAATTTTTAGAAAATGTTAACTTTAGTTCTTAATTCATCAACCATATGCCATAAAATATTTGTTGAGGCGTGATTAGCCAGAATAGAAAAAAAAACAAAAATGAAATGAAATGAAATAATAAAATATTTTTTAATTTTGAATATGCTCGATAACTTTAATAAATTAGATCAAATACTGAAACATGTGGATTTATTAGATTGAAACATAAATACAAAATTATACATTAAGAAAATTATATATATACAAAATTAAGGTATCAATTCTAACAGGAACTAGAACAAAGAATGAACAAGGAACTATGGTTTTTAACTAATATTAGGGATAACTGTTCAGTAGACAACTTTACAAGAAATGAAGTCTCTTAATAGCGGAATATCAAACTCGGGCGACGGGGCCACTCGGCGAGGGACGGTAGCCTCCTTATTGGATGGCGATGCCAATAGTCTTTAAGAATTGTAACCGCGCTGTAAGGGCGCTTGTTAATCCAAGTAAAGGTTACTTACTTAGTTATTTGATAATCGTCACCTGGTCTTCCAGTCTTCCAAATGCCTGGCAATTGTCTTGGTTGATCAGTCGCCTCTCTGGACCACGGAGTAGCAGAGGGGGTTGCGGAGATCCAAGGTTGCTTCTCAGTCTGATGCCGTGAATTTTGCAAGCTGGTGATTCGTCCACGGTTGAGCAGCAAGTGAGCGTAATCGGAGAACATATGGTGTATATATAATTTCTTTTTATTTAGATGGCTATAGCCGATCATGGCGGCAGTGACTAAATTATTGAATATACACTGTTTGACAGTTACACGACTGAACATCCCCCCACCCATGGCACGAAAGTGGCATCATTGAGATGGTAAGGGACATATGCGGGTGACCGGGCGTTTTATGATGCCTGACGCGGTTCGGAGGCTGGCGACTCGGGCGATGCCATCTGCTCCAGGATACAAGTCTAGAACCCTTGCTAAGGGCCAACATAAGGGGGGAGCATTGTCGGTCTTGATGAGAACTAGAGACCCGATTGTGAGTTCGGGGGCCGACTCAGTCCATCGTGATCGCTGTTGGAGTGTATGGAGATACTCTATAGACCATCGTTTCCAAAACGCTTGATGGATCTTAGTTATGAGTTTCCAACGAGACACACGATTTACAGGAACCTCCGTTAGGTCCTGAGCAGGGGCGGCGTTTAGAGTTCTGTGAATGAGAAAATGTCCAGGAGTTAATACTTCTAGATCATGCGGATCCATCGAAAGGGCACACAGGGGTCGACTGTTGAGCACGGCTTCAACCTGCGTTAGTAGCGTGGAAAACTCTTCATATGACAAAATTTGAGTACCCATTACGGTGCGGAGATGGCGCTTGGTGGATTTGATAGCGGCTTCCCATAAACCCCCAAAATGAGGCGCGCTAGGCGGAATAAAATGCCATTGGATACCTTCACGCGAGGAGTGATTAGTAATGGCTTCCTGAGTATCGGATTGGCGGAGGAAACATCCGACCTCATTAATTTGGCGGCTAGCTCCTACAAAATTGGTTCCGTTATCGCTATATATATCCGAAGGACGTCCCCGTCTACCACAAAAACGTGTGAAGGCGGCTAGAAAAGCTGCTACGGATAGTTCAGAGGTGAGTTCCAGATGAATGGCCTTAGTAGTGAAGCAGACGAAAGCACAGATATACGCCTTGGTTATCCGGCAGCCTCTAATGCGAGCGGAGGAAACGGAATAAGGGCCGGCGTAATCGATCCCTACCTTCGAAAAGGGGTACGTGGGTGTAACACGGTCCTTGGGAAGCCGTCCCATAGTGGGAATGAGTGGTTGCGGACTAACGTGAAAACATTTGTTGCACTTCGCTAGGCGAAGACGAACCACGTTTTTACCACCTAATATCCAGAATCGCTGGCGAATAAAGGAATGCGTGGCAGACGGACCAGCGTGCAAATTCTGAAGGTGAGCCTGATCAATAACCAAGTAGGTGAAAGGGTGATTCTTGGGAAGCAAGGCGGGATGTTTAGCGGCGAACGGTTGAGGGGCCTGATTGATTCGTCCACCTACGCGGAGAACTCCATGCGTATCAAGGAACAACTGCAGCTTGCGTTTGAGATGCAATTTAGATGTAGGGTCAGAGGCGGCCTGACACTCATTCGCAAGGGCGGCTCTTTGGACCCCCTTCACTAACATGTCAAGAGTAATGGAGAGTTCAGCGGCTGAAAGGAACCCGGTAGCGCGGCTGGGATGAGGATTCCTGCTGTTGTGAATGAAACGTAGACACCAAGCGGTAACGCGCTGTAGTCGTGAAAGGGACGAGTACCGGCTTTCCAGATTGAGGGTGGTAAGTGCTGCGCAAGAAACAATATTTTGAGGAGCACGACGTTCAGTGTTAACAACGTTAGGTGGGGAGTCAACGCGCGATTTGGGCCATAGGGATGGCGAATTGGAGAGCCAAGAAGGGCCTGTCCACCACAACGCATGCTTGGCCAATACCTTGGGAGAGAGTCCGCGAGAGGCGCAGTCGGCGGGGTTTTCCTTTCCATCAATGTGACGCCATTGCGCAGGGGGTACGATTTCCTGAATTTCAGTGACTCGGTTGGCCACAAATGTTTTCCAACGGTGCGGTTCGCCGCGAATCCAGGCGAGGGCCACGGCGGAATCAGAAAAGGCAACCAGATCTTCGAATGGCTGAGAAAAAATTCCGGTGATTTTGGCGGTTAGTTTCGCAAGGAGGTGAGCACCGCATAATTCCAATCGCGGGAGCGATACCTTTTTTAAGGGTGCGACTGTTGAAGGTACAGAATGGGGACATCGATGGTGTGCTCGGCTGGCAGGTGCATCATGTTAAGGCCCTGGATAATGGCTTTTATGCCATATTCAGGATTCCTGAGACAAGTCTCGGCAGCCTCAGGAGGTGCGGAATGCAGGTTCATTTCAGCCTGCATCGGGTAACACTGAGGGTGCTGAAGAATAAGCCGGCCGAGCCCAAGGATGTGAAGAGGAGGGATGACGAGACTGCGAGGTACTTCGAGATTCCTCTAGGTGGAGTCGAGGAGGACCAGCCGCAGTCGGGCAGCGTTAGTGGCTCAGCCAGGGAACCCCTTGTGCAGGTTCCGGAAGCTGAAGCCACTCCTGATGAGGTCGATGAGCTCGCATTGTTGGCGGGTTCATCGGGCTCTGAACAAGAATAAGTATGAAGCTGCTGCAGATTAATCTGCATCACTGCGTAGCGGCTTGTGGTGTGCTACAGCAGTATGTTAGAGGTAAGGATATTGATATTATTTTAATACAAGAGCCTTATCTCCTAAATGGTAGGATTGCGGGGCTTGGTTGGCCTGGCTACAGCTTGATTGCGGGGTCGGACCGGCCAAGGGCCTGCATCCTACACAAGAACAAATTTAAAATGCTGCCCCTCTGGCAATTTTGTTCCAGAGATCGTGCAGCAGCAGTGCTTTCCCCCTCTGGGGAGGTGATGAGGGCAGACATCACTATAGTAGCTGCATATCTGCCCTACGAGGAAGCTAACCCCTTGCAGCATGTAGAGAGGATGCTGGAAGAAGGGGTTACCAACTTATTAGCAGCCCTGGACGCCAATGCCCATCATGAAGCCTGGGGAAGCTCCAAGAATAACCAAAGAGGTGAGTGTATATTTGAGTCTATCATAAGGTCTGGTCTTGATATATTAAACAGGGGGAATAGGTCAACCTTCTGTAATAGGTTGAGGTCAGAGGTGATAGACATAACAATAGCATCTAACGAGGTAAGTACCTACATTAAACACTGGCATGTCTCTGGAGAGGAGACATGTTCAGATCATAAATATATCCTATTTGACCTCTGCGTTAGTGATCCCCAGACCTTGCTGTACAGAAACCCCAGGCGCACGGACTGGGGGTTCTTCAGCAGCAGTCTGGAGGAGAACCTTAAAAGCTGCCCTAAGGGCATCAAGAACACATGGCAGCTGGAATCCCTTAATGATGCTTTGACAAAAGCCATTATGGATGCCTATGCCAGCAGTAATCGTGTGTGCTGTGTCAGCTCCAACAGGAAAACCTCCTGGTGGAATGACAACTTGAATAAGCTAAGGAAGGGCACCAGGAAGCTATTCAATGCTGCTAAAAGAACGGGTAAGTGGGAGACCTATAGAGCGTCTCTCACTGAGTACCACAAACAGGTAAGGAAGGCTAAAAGACAGGCATGGAGGAAGTACTGCAGCGATGTGGACAATATTCCTGCTGCCTGTCGCATCAAAAAGATAATGTCCAGGGATGTGGGACATACAGTCTTGGGAACGCTCAGGACAAGGAGTGGATACACGCGGAATGAGGAGGAAACCCTGAGGGAGTTGGCTGATTGTCACTTTCCGGGGTGCGAATCCCATTTGGCGAGCGAGGTAGCGCCGGATGAACACATCTTAGGAACGGGTGGTGTACATCTGGCAAAGGCTAGGGAGATCATAAACATGAGCTCCCTCAAATGGGCAATTGACTCATTCGAGCCCTATAAATCGGGGGGCCCTGATGGTGTCTTGCCGGTCCTGTTGAAACAGGGATTTACGGCAATCAGGACCTACCTGCTCGAACTTTTGAGAGGAAGCCTAGCATTTGGATATATTCCTCAGAAGTGGAGAACGTCCAGACTATGTTACCTCTCAAAACCTGGCAAGGAGTCATATGATGACCCCAAAGCATTCAGACCAATTAGTCTGTCATCATTCTTGATGAAGACGCTAGAAAAGATCTTAGATAGATACATCAGGAACAGTGCGTTGGTGGCAAATCCAATACACCCGCTTCAATTCGCATACCAAGCAGGGAAATCCTGTGAGGTTGCTCTTTTTAACCTGGTTACAAGATTGGAGAGATCCATGAAACAGGGCGAAACTACAGTAGGCATCTTTGTAGATATAGAAGGTGCCTTTGACAGAACACCTTACAGCACCATAAGTAGGGCGCTGAGGAGCAAAGAGATCGAGCCGGTTGTCTGCAGGTGGATTAATTCCATGCTGGAGCAGAGAGCTCTTACATCTGAACTAGGTACCACCAAACTGTGGATCAAGCCCAGAGGAGGCTGCCCGCAGGGAGGTGTACTTTCACCACTGCTCTGGTGTTTGGTGGCGGACTCACTTCTGTCAGCAATCAATGGAGCAGGCTTCTATGCACAGGGGTACGCGGATGATGTGGCCATCCTTGTAGGAGGCAGACATCACTGTGTTATCTCTGACCTGCTTAAGACAGTGACGAATATTCTAGCGCGCTGGTGCCTGGATAATGGTCTGAGCATCAACCCGCGTAAGATCAACGTTCTGGCCTTTACAAGAAAGCGCAAGGTGGTCATTAGACTGCCAATGCTCAATGGGATCCAGTTATGTTGGAACAGCGCGGTTAAATATCTTGGGCTGACGCTGGACGATAAACTGAGATGGAGACAACACGTGGATAACACGACAAACAAAGCCATTAGATGCCTGTGGGCTTGTAAAAGGGCAGTGGGAAAGTCATGGGGCTTGAAGCCGAAAATGATCTATTGGCTGTATGTCACGGCCATTAGACCCATTGTAACTTATGCAGCCCTGGTGTGGTGGCAAGGCGCAGGTAAAAGTGGATCCAGACTTAAGATGGAGAAGCTACAGAGATTGGCCTGTCTTATGATGACGGGTGCGATGAGGACGACTCCTACTGCTACAATGGAGGTGGTGCTTGGGCTCAGGCCACTGGTGTTGGAACTTGAGTACCAGGCCTTGATCTCCATGTACAGGCTGCTCAAACAGAACATAATCCCTGGGGTATGTGATTTGTGTGGCTCGAGGGAACTGTTCACTAAAATTGAGGCAGATTGCATCTTAGCAATGCGGTCTGATCTTCAGGTTGGCACCGTGATGTCGCCTAAGTATATGGTCAATATTGACACAACGAAAAGGCACAGGCCCTGCAACGGCATCAATTGCTATACGGATGGTTCTCTTACGGCTTCTGGTGCGGGAGCAGGGTTCTGGAGGAGGGACAAACCCAGGGAAGGAACTTGGATCTCCCTGGGGAGGTACTCCTCAGTATTTCAATCTGAAGTACTGGCCATTAATTACTGTGCACAGACACTGCTGGATGAGCGGATGTCAGGTAGAAGGATTACTTTCTTCACTGACAGCCAAGCTGCCATAGGTGCGATAAGTGGACACAGTACCAACTCACGGATTGTGTGGGACTGCTATGCAGCTCTTAACAAACTGGCTGAGAGTAACAGGGTTAGCATTGAGTGGGTTCCTGGACACCATGGTATCCCTGGCAATGAAGAGGCTGATAGGCTGGCTAGACTAGGATCGGATAGAGTACCGTGCAGTCCTGAACCGGTTTGCGGCATCGGACTCAGCTATGCAAAGCGCAGAATAAAGGACATCTACCTTCGAAGAATGAACCAGCATTGGTGCGGACTAGGTGGCTTAAGGCACTCTAAATTATTCCTTGACAGCTTCAATGAGAAGTTGAGCAAAGCTGCTCTGGAGCTGGGCAGGGAAGCATTAAAGACAATCATAGCGGTGATTACGGGGCACAGCAGGCTCAACGCCCACATGTTTAGGCTGGGACTGGCGGATGTCCCCTCTTGCCGCTTTTGTCACGCAGCGGACGAATCACCCTACCACATTGTCTGCCTATGTGATAGGTTTGCCGACCTAAGATTTGAAACCTTTGGTCTGGATAGAGTCACCGATCCCAGGCAGCACGAAACTATCAACCCAGCAAGCATACTGAAATTTGTGGGTTCGACTAATCTAAGATTTTAAAAAATCGCATATAGATGGGGCGCACAATAGATCAGTCATGGTCGCGGTGCACTTAATGCCCACTGGAAAAAAAAAAAAAAAAAAAAAAAAGGGTGCGACTCTGGATTTCGCCATGAGTAAGCTGACCGCGATTTCCCCTGCGGAGGAAGTGGAATGCAAATATATCACCGCGGCATAGCCTAGTTCGGATGCATCGCAAAAGGCGACCAGACGTTGGCAACTACGAGATTCCTGATAGTAAGGAAAACGGCGAGGGATAGAAATTTGCGATATGACATCAAGTTCTTCCTGGAAGGAAGTCCAATCTCGGCTGATTTCGGCGGGAGCAGGGTCATCCCAATCAGAGTGTCCGACCCACAGGCGTTGGATTAGTAATTTGGCGGTGAAAGTCACAGGAACTAACCATCCCGGAGGGTCATAAATGCGGGCGAGCTTAGAGAGAATAAGCCGTTTAGTGGCTGGGAGCTTATTAGAGGACACCCTATAAGAAAAGGTGTCTGTGTCTGCTGACCATACGAGGCCGAGTATCTTGATGGTTGACTCGTCTTCGGTGGAGAAGTCAAATGAATGGGCCCCCACTCGACAGTGCTCGACAGCTAGATCGGCGAGAATTTGAGGGTGATTCGCGGCCCATTTACGGAGTTCGAAACCGCCGGATTGCAGTAACGAGATGACATCGTCCCTTAGTTGGATTGTTTCCGACAGCGTGGATGCTCCGGTGATAATGTCGTCCACATACGTGTCCTTACGAAGAACAGAGGCGGCGGATGGAAAGCGAGCCTCCTCATCATGTGCCAATTGATGAAGAGTCCGGATGGCAAGAAAGGGGGAGGAGCTGACACCATACGTGACAGTTCGGAGACGGTAGGAGTGGATAGGTTCGTTGGCCGAGAATCGCCATACAATTCGCTGCAAATCTTGATATTCTGGAGGGACCAATATCTGACGATACATCTGCCGAATGTCTGCGGTAAAAACGTATCGGTGCGTTCGAGCTCGGGTAATCAATGTGACAATGTCAGATTGTAATTTTGGCCCGGTGTAAGAAATGTCATTGAGGGATTTCCCGTTGGAGGATTGGGCCGAAGCGTTAAAGACCACTCTGATTTTAGAAGGGGGATCGTCCGGGCGATGTACAGGATGGTGAGGAAGATAGAAAATCACTCCGGACGCGTCGTCGGGTTCTGGAACTACGGACATGTGACCCAAGTCCAAGTATTCGCGCATGAAGGCGATGTAAGCTTCGCGTAAAGTGGGCTCACGGTGAAGGCGGGCTTCAAGTCGGTGAAACTGTTTGATAGCCCGGTAATAAGATTCACCCAAGTCGAGCGATTTTAGGGGTAATGGCGTTATGTAGCGACCCTTGGTGTCGCGAGAGACAGATGTCGTAAATAACTCCTCACAAAGTTGTTCTTCGGAAGAAAACGGAGGGGAAATGGCTGTAACTTCCTCTAAATCCCAAAACCGTTGAAGGTCGCGGTTTAGTTGCAAGTTGGTGAGGGCGTTAAAAACTGACAACTCTTGACACGCGGGGACTACGGCATTAGCTACAGGTGGAAGGGTAGTAGGTTTCGGATCAGTGGTAAGCGGCGCGCGACGGCGTTGTGACGGGAGGCGATAAGTCTTTCCTTCATTATCCCTTACCTCTTTGGACCAAGTGATATGGCGTTTGGACGTGGGAGGACGACAGCTCCCCATGAAGCACCACCCAAATACGGTGTTTAGAGCAATGGGTCCGCTTTTAGGCGGAGAACCAATTCCCAAGAGGATACGAGGCAAGGCGTCTACTCCGAAGAGGAGGTCTATTGGGCCGGGATGGCATAACAGAGGATCGGCGGGCGTTAACTCTCGCATGTACGGCCACAGAGATAAATCTATAGACGTGATGGGGAGTGCATGAGTGATGCTCTCGATCACGAATAATCGGAGCGTTAGAGGAGACGACCCCGGGACTTCGATGGAAGCGGTGATGTATCCAGGGCAGGCGAGATTCGAAGAACCTCCTAGGACGCTAACCCCGACCGGAGCTAGTGATATTAGTAAGCCGAGTTGAGAAGCGGATGTTCTAGTGATGAAACTCACCTGGCTTCCTGAATCTAGCAGGGCTCGAAGCGATTTGGCTCGGTGATTAGGGCGCGATACCTTGACTTGTACGGTGGGCAGAAGTGAAGGGGTTATACCCCCCGAGGATCCTAACAAGGTTAATGGCGAAGGAGGCGTGGTGAACGTTAACGATTGTGAGTTATCGGCGAATCGGTGATGATGATGCGACAAACGGAGATGGTGTGCTAGGTAATGGTAGTCCTCCGATGAATGGGGAGCATCCCTAGCAAATATAATCGGCGAGCGTGAAGGCCAGATGTGAGAGGGGGCAGGCGAGACGACGGTGGAAGGAAGTCATTGGGGAGATCTGGTTATACCTGAGTCTAGGGATCGGCGAGCAGTGATTTCCTCAGGCGGACTATCCCAGTGGGAGGTCCGGTGACAGGGACGAATGGATTGTGAGGGAGTCTGATAACTCACCGGTGCTTCAAAAGGGATAGAATCACAAGGTGATGGAATTTGTTGGGATTCCTGTGAGTGATGATCCAAGGTTGGTGACCGGCTAAGTAATTTCCGATCGGGTGGTGGAGACGATGCGTGAAAGGTAGGAACCGTCGGCGGAGATTGGCGTCTTTGCTCGGTGTCGATGCGGCGTTGAGTGGAGTAGTGATGAGGTTGAAACGGTCTAAATGCTGAAGATTCTGACTGGGAGGAGCCGCGCATTAGGCTAGTCGATGGTTCTGGGTGTAATGGAGATTCGGTAATACCCCGATGTAGCAGGGTGTGATGGAAGCCTTGGCATGAGTGGCACCGCTGATTGGATTGGCATTGACCCGATGGATGAGATCCGAGACAATTTGTGCAAAGTTTTTCTTTGCAAATGAACCCAAGCCGTTTCCGGCCGAGTAAACTTTTGAACTCGCGGCAGTGGTATATATTGTGGCATTCGTGACAATAGGGACACTGCAGAGCTGCAGCGAATGAGCGAGCGACTCGGTTTATCGGTTGCATAGGAGATGATTCTGGTTTCCTAGGGGGAAACTTCCGGCTAGTATTAGGCGATGGTAATTCGGACACAGCGGCGGTAGCAACTCTAAGTCGAGTAATATATTTTAGCAAGTCGGCGAGAGTTGGGAAGTCTTCAGGATGTTGTAATTTGAACTCTCTCTGGGTGACCGGATCCAGACTTCTAAATGCCAAAATGTACACGAAATAATCCCCCAAGTCCGGAATATTTATTGTTCTTAATTGCTGACCTAATTCGGAGAATGTTTTTAAAAAGGATTCCAAAGCCTGCGGTGATGAATGAGCGAAGGGCTGGAAACTTAGCATGCCCTCTACTATGCGTGATGCGAGCGCCGACAAGTTATCATATCGCGCGGTTAAGGCGGCCCATGCAATGGAATAATTCACGTCTAAATTTTCTAAGTGGCTTATGACCGATAGAGCTCCTCCTGAAAGGCAACTCTTAAGGTAGGTTAACTTAATTCCGTCATTTATATTCTTGTTGTTATGTATGAGCGGGATGTATGTCGTTTTAAATGTTTGGAACTGAGTAATATCCCCGTTGAACATGGGCAAATTTAGAGGGGGGAGGCGAATTTCCGGGATACTAGGCGCGGCAAACACAGCATCCGGTTGATTTGATATTAGCGCTTCTAAATCAATGATTTCGGCCTGCGCCTGAATGATTTGTTCTTTAAGATCGGCGGGGACAGTTCGGTCATTGAGAATGCATTCGGTGATTAAAGCATTATGAGATGTTCTCATTTCGGCGATTAAGTGATTTAATTTATTTATTTGAATTTTGGCTCGTGAAATTTCTTTCTTAGTCACTGCTGCCTTACAATTTTCGGCGAAAATTCTAAATTCACTTAGCAATCCTATTAATATCGCTTGGTGAGCGTTTTTAATTTTAGATTGACGACGACTAGACATTCTGAACTATTAACAATTTTTAAGTCGGCTGAAAACAGAAATCACAACTTAATTATATCAGAACAATAATAGCAATTACTCATGAACTTAAATTAACATGCATTCAACATTTGTAACCTAAATAGAATGAAAGAGATAGTACAATTTTAATGTGAATCACATGGGTTGAAGTAACCTTGAAACAATATGGTCGAATATACCACGTAACACAATAAAACAATATGGCCGGTTACTCCAATGCTTCAGTATTCGGTGAAAGAGAGAAAAAAAATTATCTTATTACATTCCCGGGTTTCGGCACCAAAATGTTGAGGCGTGATTAGCCAGAATAGAAAAAAAAACAAAAATGAAATGAAATGAAATGATAAAATATTTTTTAATTTTGAATATGCTCGATAACTTTAATAAATTAGATCAAATACTGAAACATGTGGATTTATTAGATTGAAACATAAATACAAAATTATACATTAAGAAAATTATATATATACAAAATTAAGGTAACAATTCTAACAGGAACTAGAACAAAGAATGAACAAGGAACTATGGTTTTTAACTAATATTAGGGATAACTGTTCAGTAGACAACTTTACAAGAAATGAAGTCTCTTAATAGCGGAATATCAAACTCGGGCGACGGGGCCACTCGGCGAGGGACGGTAGCCTCCTTATTGGATGGCGATGCCAATAGTCTTTAAGAATTGTAACCGCGCTGTAAGGGCGCTTGTTAATCCAAGTAAAGGTTACTTACTTAGTTATTTGATAATCGTCACCTGGTCTTCCAGTCTTCCAAATGCCTGGCAATTGTCTTGGTTGATCAGTCGCCTCTCTGGACCACGGAGTAGCAGAGGGGGTTGCGGAGATCCAAGGTTGCTTCTCAGTCTGATGCCGTGAATTTTGCAAGCTGGTGATTAGTCCACGGTTGAGCAGCAAGTGAGCGTAATCGGAGAACATATGGTGTATATATAATTTCTTTTTATTTAGATGGCTATAGCCGATCATGGCGGCAGTGACTAAATTATTGAATATACACTGTTTGACAGTTACACGACTGAACAATATTTGAAAATGCAACAGCATATGGTTTTCACTTCGGATTTAGCTACGGTATTTACATAATGTTTTTAAACCAACTTTATAATTATATTATTGATATATAATTTCTTTAATTGCAGTTATAAAGAAAAAGCAATGGAGAGATCTGCAATCCTTAAAGATAGACCACATACAGCACTTGAATCAGCTGTTTATTGGGTCGAGTACATTATAAGGCATAAAGGAGCAAGTCATCTGAAACCAGCGAGACTGGAGCTATCCCTTTACGAGGTTTTAGGCTTGGATATAATTATGTTTCTTCTATTTATCTTTGCAATATCAACTTTAGTCGTATGTAAAATTGTTTGCTTTACAAAATCACTCTTATGTAAAAGTTCAGTCAAAACTAAAAAAGAATAATTTCATATTCCTTATTGTAATGTATTTAGTTTTGTATCTCCATGGTGATCGTATCAAAGATACCAGGAAATAAATAATAAAAAACGTAAGCCCTGGACAGCCTATGCACAAATGAGTTATATGTATCAGGATAGTTTGAATAATGTAAGAGAAGATAAATACAAGAGTGAAATTTGTTGAATTTATGTGTCTACATACACACATATGTTTCAATATATATGTAAATAGTAGATTTTATGTTTGGTAGATTTAAGATTTAGTAGATTTAAACAACGGTTAAACAAAGGTAGTAAAATACATAATGAAGAATAAAATAGGAATAAAACAGAAAGTGTTGAAAAATAAAAAATAAGGTAATAAAGATAAAAAATAAAAACTGAATATAAAATGGGAAATGTAAAAAATGGCAAAAATGGTATGGGTAAATGCAGATATACAGTAATGCAGTAAATGATAAGAAATACAGTACAGAATTAAATCCATTTACAGATGCAAAAAGGTGAGCTTTGAGAATAGTGACAACATATTAACCGAAGATTATCACTCTCATGAGGCAACTAAAACAAAAATATATATTGATGGATTAAAAAGGCAAACTTAAACAGTTGTACTAAAAGTTTTACTTAGTAAATAAAAATGTACAATTTCCCTGTTTTTATATCATAATAGTTACATGGAAAATATTATTTAATGTTCATATTATTAAATTTACAATATATTTGTTGATTGTGAAAAAGAAAAGATTTGTTTTACTATTAAAAATTGAACATAAATATAAAAGTAAATTATGAACAATGTTAATAAATTAGTTTACACTTAGAAGAATAGCTTTGTGCACTGTTTATTCTTTATAAACCCACAGTATGATGTTAAGCAAGAAAGTTTAGCAATGACGTAAGTAAAACAATGTATTTTAGATCCAGTTAGATAGTATAAGTCAAATGTTCTATCCAGAGCGTTTAAAGGTTGCTCTACACATGGTGTTGCGATCTGTAATTGTCATGGTGAAGAGTATAAATAAATGTAAGTGAGCATTCAGTACTTATTTTCAGCAAGACAGGATTGGTCTAATCAGATTCATCATTGTGTGAATTAAAAAAGATATACCTTAGATTTTTGCAAACCAAATTAAGTATTTTTTGTGAACGGTCCCAATCAGAGATACTATTAAAAACCAAAACAAGATATACTTAAATTTTAAACCTCCCTATCAAGTATAA
Source organism: Arma custos (assembly GCA_037127475.1). Taxonomy (NCBI): domain Eukaryota; kingdom Metazoa; phylum Arthropoda; class Insecta; order Hemiptera; family Pentatomidae; genus Arma; species Arma custos. Next base: position 107,030 of record JBBAGI010000151.1, on the reverse strand, counting down.
CTTGGTTCGATTTCCTCTAGCAACTCAGTATGAGACAATTTACCGAGACTATCGACCCCTTAGGAAAGCGAGTCTAATTGCATACTTCATAAACGTAATTTAACAAATACACCTAATATAAATGAAAAATAATATTTTACCTCGAAATTTCTTTATTAAGGATTTACCATTATAAAAGGAACAAATTGACCAACAGTATTTTTTTTCTTTTTAAACTCTCTACATGATGATAAGCAAGATAAAAAAGTATTCTCGAACCAGCAGTTTTGTGAATTATAATCTAAATCAAATGTTCTATCCAGAGCGTTAGAAGGTTGCCCTACACAGTGTACTGCCATCTGTTAGAGTCATGATGATGAGTATAAAATTTAAGGGTACTGTTTGTGTAAGTTTGCATCGAGTACTTATTTTCAAAAAGCCAGCACCGGTCTAATCAGTTTCATCATTACGTGTTTTTAAAAAGATATACTTTACATTTTTACAGACGGAATTAAGTATTTTTTGTGAACGGTCCCAAACAGAGATACTATTAAAAACCAAAACAAGATATACTTAAATTTTAAACCTCTCTATTAAGTATAACTTGGTTCGATTTTCTCTAGCAACTCAGTATGAGACATTTACCTAGACTATCGACCCCTGAGGAAAGCTAGTCTAGTTGCATACTTCATAAACGTAATTTAACAAATACACCTATTACAAATGAAATACAATATTTTACCTCGAAATTTCTTTATATAGGATTTATAATTATGACACGAAAAAGGTTGTTTAACAGTATTAGATTTTTTTTATTAACCCTCTAAACGATGTTAAGCAAGATAGTTTAGCAAAGACGTAAGTAAAACAATGTATTTTAGATCCAGTTAGATAGTATAAGTCAAATGTTCTATCCAGAGCGTTTAAAGGTTGCTCTACACATGGTGTTGCGATCTGTAATTGTCATGGTGAAGAGTATAAATAAATGTAAGTGAGCATTCAGTACTTATTTTCAGCAAGACAGGATTGGTCTAATCAGATTCATCATTGTGTGAATTAAAAAAGATATACCTTAGATTTTTGCAAACCAAATTAAGTATTTTTTGTGAATGGTCCCAATCAGAGATACTATTAAAAAACAAAACAAGATATACTTAAATTTTAAACCTCTCTATTAAGTATAACTTGGTTCGATTTTCTCTAGCAACTCAGTATGAGACAATATACCGAGACTATCGACCCCTAAGGAAAGCTAGTCTAATTGCATACTTCATAAACGTAATTTAACAAATACACCTAATATAAATGAAAAATAATATTTTACCTCGAAATTTCTTCATAAAGGATTTATATTATGACACGAACAAGGTTGCTTAACAGTATTATATTTTTTTTATTAACCCTCTAAATGATGCTAAGCAAGATAGTTTAGAAAAGACCTTGAACAAAGTATTCTCGAACCAGCAGTTTTGTGAATTATAATCTAAATCAAATGTTCTATCCAGAGCATTAGAAGGTTGCCCTACACAGTGTACTGCCATCTGTTAGAGTCATGATGATGAGTATAAAAGTTAAGGGTACTGTTTGTGTAAATTTGCATCGAGTACTTATTTTCAAAAAGCCAGGACGGGTCTAATCAGTTTCATCAGTACGTGAATTTAAAAAGATTTACTTTACATTTTTACAGACGGAATTAAGTATTTTTTGTGAGCGGTCCCAATCAGAGATACTATTAAAAAACAAAACAAGATATACTTAAATTTTAAACCTCTCTATTAAGTATAACTTGGTTCGATTTTCTCTAGCAACTCAGTATGAGACAATATACCGAGACTATCGACCCCTTAGGAAAGCTAGTCTAATTGCATACTTCATAAACGTAATTTAACAAATACACCTAATATAAATGAAAAATAATATTTTACCTCGAAATTTCTTTATAAAGGATTTATATTATGACACGAACAAGGTTGTTTAACAGTATTATATTTTTTTTATTAACCCTCTAAATGATGCTAAGCAAGATAGTTTAGAAAAGACCTTGAACAAAGTATTCTCGAACCAGCAGTTTTGTGAATTATAATCTAAATCAAAGGTTCTATCCAGAGCGTTAGAAGGTTGCCCTACACAGTGTACTGCCATCTGTTAGAGTCATGATGATGAGTATAAAAGTTAAGGGTACTGTTTGTGTAAGTTTGCATCGAGTACTTATTTTCAAAAAGCCAGCACCGGTCTAATCAGTTTCATCATTACGTGTTTTTAAAAAGATATACTTTACATTTTTATAGACGGAATTAAGTATTTTTTGTGAACGGTCCCAAACAGAGATACTATTAAAAACCAAAACAAGATATACTTTAATTTTAAACCTCTCTATTAAGTATAACTTGGTTCGATTTTCTCTAGCAACTCAGTATGAGACATTTACCTAGACTATCGACCCCTGAGGAAAGCTAGTCTAATTGCATACTTCATAAACGTAATTTAACAAATACACCTATTACAAATGAAATACAATATTTTACCTCTAAATTTCTTTATATAGGATTTAAAATTATGACACGAAAAAGGTTGTTTAACAGTATTATATTTTTTTTATTAACCCTCTAAACGATGTTAAGCAAGACAGTTTAGCAAAGACCTTAAACAAAGTATTCTCGAACCAGCAGTTTTGCGAATTAAAGTGTAAGTCAAATGTTCTATCCATAGCTTTAGAAGGTGGCCCTACACTGTGTACTGCATTCTGTAAGTGTCATGTAGGAGAGTATGAATGTTAAGGGTACCGTATAGGTAAGTGTGCATCGAGTAAATAGTTTCGGGAAGACATGACCGGTCTGATCATTTCAATCATAACGTGAATTTAAAAAATATATACTTTACATTTTTACAGACGGAATTAAGTATTTTTTGTGAACGGTCCCAAACAGAGATACTATTAAAAACCAAAACAAGATATACTTAAATTTTAAACCTCCCTATTAAGTATAACTTGGTTCGATTTTCTCTAGCAACTCAGTATGAAACAATATACCGAGACTATCGACCCCTTAGGAAAGCTTGTCTAATTGTATACTTCATAAACGTAACTTAACAAATACACCTAATATAAATGAAAAACAAAATTTTACCAAGAAACTTCTATATTAAAGGTTTACCATTATGAAACGAACAATTTGACCAACAGTATTATTTTTTTCTTTTTAAACCCTCTAAATGATGATAAGGAAGATAGTTTAGCAAAGATCATAAAAAAAGTATTTCTGAACCAGCAGTTTTGTGAATTATAATCTAAATCAAATGTTCTATCCAGAGTGTTAGAAGGTTGCCCTACACAGTGTACTGCCATCTGTTAAGTCATGATGATGAGTATAAAAGTTAACGGTACTGTTTGTGTAAGTTTGCATCGAGTACTTATTTTCAAAAAGCCAGCACCGGTCTAATCAGTTTCATCATTACGTGTTTTTAAAAAGATATACTTTACATTTTTACAGACGGAATTAAGTATTTTTTGTGAACGGTCCCAAACAGAGATACTATTAAAAACCAAAACAAGATATACTTAAATTTTAAACCTCTCTATTAAGTATAACTTGGTTCGATTTTCTCTAGCAACTCAGTATGAGACATTTACCTAGACTATCGACCCCTGAGGAAAGCTAGTCTAATTGCATACTTCATAAACGTAATTTAACAAATACACCTATTACATATGAAATACAATATTTTACCTCGAAATTTCTTTATATAGGATTTATAATTATGACACGAAAAAGGTTGTTTAACAGTATTAGATTTTTTTTATTAACCCTCTAAACGATGTTAAGCAAGATAGTTTAGCAAAGACCTTAAACAAAGTATTCTCGAACCAGCAGTTTTGCGAATTAAAGTATAAGTCAAATGTTCTATCCATAGCTTTAGAAGGTGGCCCTACACTGTCTACTGCATTCTGTAAGTGTCATGTAGGAGAGTACGAATGTTAAGGGTACCGTATAGGTAAGTGTGCATCGAGTAAATAGTTTCGGGAAGACATGACCGGTCTGATCATTTCAATCATAACGTGAATTTAAAAACTATATACTTTACATTTTTACAGACGGAATTAAGTATTTTTTGTGAACGGTCCCAAACAGAGATACTATTAAAAACCAATTCAAGATATCCTTAAATTTTAAACCTCCCTATTAAGTATAACTTGGTTCGATTTTCTCTAGCAACTCAGTATGAGACAATATACCGAGACTATCGACCCCTTAGGAAAGCTTGTCTAATTGTATACTTCATAAACGTAACTTAACAAATACACCTAATATAAATGAAAAACAAAATTTTACCAAGAAACTTCTATATTAAAGATTTACCATTATGAAACGAACAATTTGACCAACAGTATTATTTTTTCTTTTTAAACCCTCTAAATGATGATAAGGAAGATAGTTTAGCAAAGATCATAAAAAAAGTATTTCAAAACCAGCAGTTTTGTGAATTATAATCTAAATCAAATGTTCTATCCAGAGTGTTAGAAGGTTGCCCTACACAGTGTGTTTGTGTATAAAAATAAGTTTAAAGTTTACTACGGAGGACCAATGTTCTGGTTTATATAATAAGGAAGACAGAAAAGAAAATCCACTCAACTGTACAACATAAAAAAAATCCTTTTTATTAGTACTTGTTTAAATACATTCACTTACATGAAAATACGTATAAAAAGTTCATTTAATATTAAAATAGGCTTGAGCTGCTCCTATCCATCGGATCTGTTTAATGTTTAATGGTTACGCAAAAGCCGGCCGGCGTATATCACACTCGTCTCACAGCTTGACTTCCTCCGGACGACTCGCGTGAATCACAAGGCGCATGCGCGCAGTGTAGACACTCGTTTAATATTTCTGATATAACCGAACTGAGGTATTACAACTATTTACATTTATCACTTACTTCAGTGAGTCAGAAATAAAAAATAAATAACATTAAAATATACTTTAATATGTTTTTACTATCATAGTGTCGCCAACATCCCGCCCACCTAAAATCGCACGATTTTACAGGGGAAATATGTTTAAGATTCTGTATTGAATTCGTGACGTTGCGATGCGATTATTAGTACCTCAACTGAGTTGTCAAGTTCCCTTAACTTCAACGGACCACTTAATTTGGTCTTATGCCTCTTACTATTGTGAACAAATTTCAACACATATGCGAATGATCTGACCACTTTATTATACGAGGAGTTTCATCCATAATCGTAATAATCATATAATATATATAATAATCATGGGTAAGCGAGTCGCATCACAGGTATCAGGTAGATCAGTGTGGACTGTAAGTATTGTTCCAGGCTTTACTTCAGGTGCTTGATGCTTGTAAATTCCAGGTTGCTGAGGAAATATGAGAGGATGTGTACGCAACCAGTGTGGGCCCGCCCACCATAGTGTCTCATCCTTAAGAAACGCATCTCCCTCGAGATGCTACGTCTGCAGGATTGTCTTCGGATGGCATATGCAGCCATTCATTTTAATGCATAATTGTTTCACAACACGATTTGCTTGAAATGGAGCTGAAGCTGTGCCGTAGGTGACTGTGTTTAACTCGTATTTTTGAATAGCCTCTTCAGTTGTCCCTCGCCATAATATGTGTTGGAAACGTCTATGCTCCGGAATTACAAGAATCTGCCTGTACATTTTAATTAAATCAGCAGTTACAGCGATCTTGTATCGTCTAAAATTCAAAATGATGTCGGCGATGTCCCTTTGGAGTTTTGGACCAAGATAGAGCTTACTGTTTAGAGATCCTTTTGCCGTTGAAGCTGAAGCATCGAATACAACCCGAATTTTGGCTTGTGGGTCATCATGACGAAACACTGGATGATGTGGAATTACGTAGGCTGATGGTAAAATTGTTTTGGTCATATGGCCTAGCTGCTCATACTCCTTCATAAAGTCTGTATATTTACAATGCAAGATATGGTTTCGTTTAAATCTGGTTTCGATTCCTCTAAACCGAGAAAGAGCAAAAGTTTCAGCTTCTGGTATTTCTTCTGGCGGTTCTTTGAATGGTAGGGCCACAATATATCTTCCAGTCGCATCTCGATCGTGGGTTTTCAAAAAATGTTGTTCGCAAGGATCGTTTTTGCTGTCATCAATCGAAACCTCCACTTCTTCTATCGACCAGAATTTAGAAAGCATCTCTTCATTGATAGGCGATTCTAGTAGGCAATGACAGTGCAGGGTCGAAACTGAGTCTAAATTAGCACCTCCCATCACAACAAGTCCAAAGAAGGTTGGAAGGGCTCGAAAATTGTTGTTCAAAGTGACCGGGCTGCCCGTTATAATTTGCATGAAACAGTCGCTACCAAGAAGCATGTCGATCTCTCGAGGTTCCCAAAATAAGGGGTCAGCAAACGGCTGTGCATCGGATCCATATATTGGTTGAAGTTGCGTTGTAGGTAAATCTCCAGTTAAATGGCCAACAATCAAAGGTTCGACGTCCAAATATTGATCTTGGTTGATTCTAGAGTGAATGCGACATTTTAGCCTTCCTTTAACTCTAGTTACTGGGACACCCCCTGCTCCAAGAGGTGTATGAGAGGTTGCACGCCAGGTAAGTCCTAATCTATTAGCACATTTAGACGTCATAAGAGAAAATTGAGATCCACAATCGACCAAACAACGAACAGGCTGAAGGTTATTATCTGAATCGTGAATGAGTCCAATAGCGGTACCTAAGAGTACTTGTGCGGGTCCTAGAACGCTACCGACCAGAGCAGATGAGGAAGGCTCAGAATTTTGTTTCTCAGTTGGAGAAGATTCGATTCGAGTTGGTGAAGATTCCGTGTTGAAGGTAGGTTTCGAGTTTGATTCCTTCTCAAAATGGACCCAGGTATGGTGTTTATTTCTACAAACTCGGCAGCGACCTGGTGAAAGGCATGCCGCTACCCTATGGCCTGCCCTTAGACAATTAAAACAGGCATTCTTTTTCCTCAGAAATGCTATCCTTTCTGTCGGAGTTTTGGTTCTAAAAATCGGGCATTCCACTAGAGGGTGAACTTGTTGACAAGAACAGATTTGTGGTTTTACTGCGGGTGATGTTTTGGAAGTAGTTGCGAGAATGTTAGCCTCGGGCCTTGGCTTGGAAAGATTAACGTTCTTGGGTGTTGTGAGCTGCATTACTCGACTTCTACCTTGAACAAAATCTACTAATTGTTTAAAGGTCGGCCATTCAGTTTTGACTACTTCCACTTCAAAGTCATGTCTAGTTTGTGGATCAAGTTTCTTGAGCGCCAAGGTCAACCATAAAAAATCTGCTTGATCGGGTATATCGATTGATCGGAAAGCCGCTATGTTTTCTGCCACTGCTCTAATAAAGTCTTGTAAAGATTGAAGGGTAGAGCTACCTTTATGAGGAGAAAATTCCAAAATCCGATCGACGTATGACGATGCAAGTAAACGTTTATTGTCATACCTTTCTATTAACGCGTCCCATGCCTTCTGATAATTCGTCTCATCCAAGCTAAATGGGGCTATCAGGGCCAAAGGTTCCCCTTGGAGAGATGTGGTTAAATAATGAAACCTCTCTATTACTGGGACCTCATTATTTGTGTGTATCATGCTTAAGAACAGCTGCTTGAACTTTGGCCATTCCTGAATTTTTCCAGTAAATTTAGGCAACTCCATGCGAGCTAGCCTGCGGTGAGTTGAATGGCCGAACGAACAAGAGTTAGAATTTCTCGATAATTGTGAAGTTTCATTCTGTTGAGCTTGTTTCTCTTGTTGCATCTCAACGATTTTATAATACATAGCGTTTATTTCACCCCTCTCCTTGATGTCCTCATCAGTAGGAAACAATGCGTCTTTTTCGTTGGTAATTGCTAATGCCTGACCCTCCTTAAACTCACTCATGTAACTAGCCTTCAATGTATCCGCAGTTGAACACATAGCCTTGAATGCAGAATCCATGTTTGCTATACCTACATTATAAATCTGTGCTATATCCTTACACAAAAGTTTAAGAGATGCGCGAATGCCTTTAATTTGTAATTCGGGGAAAGCCATGGTGACGACACTTTACAAATATTTATAGGAAAATCAAATTTTAAGTTTATATGGTTTATAGCAAATCGAATTTATAGAATTTATGATTCTTAAAAAAAAAATATTATACTTATAGAAAATGGAAAGTAACAAGAAAATATCGTAAACAAACTAATAAATGTCACTTTTTCTATCTAAGGAAATTAATACCTTGTTTCAAGATAAACTAATCAAGTTCAAGTTTAACTTAATATTAAATAAATCATAAGGGCGGTAATCAAAAACAACGAATTACCTTAATCAACAAACTCGTTACTTAACTTATAAAATAAGATAATTACTAATCACAAAAAAAACAAAATAAAATAATTTCAATAACTCAGATGAAACAATAAACAATATTGTAAAAAAAATATTACCTTATATGCACCTATAAATCATATATTTTACTAGAAAATGATAGAATCATATACGTTATTAATTATTATTAATATTCATTAAATACGTCTAGCAAGTAAGAATGTACTCACTAAACTAACCAACTCAGTATAGTATCCCAAAACAGAGTTACTATGACTAAAAAATGCTGTATTAAATATTAATAATAAATGAATTACCTCATAAATTCAAAATTAAATTATAAATCGTATTCTTAAATAATCAAATTCTGATCAATAAATCTTTATCTTAAATTGTTAGTAGATCGTACATTCTTACCAATATTATTGTTTTCAATTCAACTACCCACATAGACAAATCAAAGTAGATAATCCTGTATGGACTGTTCTACAGTATTAGGCTACGAACTCATTATATAATGTTTTGATTTTGTTTATATATTACTAAAAGTTTAATTGAATTACACGTTTAACCATTATTTTCAATTAAATGATTCCAAAGTTACATTTAATATATATGGTTGCTATTAAATTATATTCCAACTTATTTGGTTAGTAATTAATAGACTTAGTTAAGGTAAATTTTGAGTAAATTTTCTTTCCTTATATCCGGCCCGGAGATTGACCAATGTTTGTGTATAAATATAAGTTTAAAGTTTACTACGGAGGACCAATGTTCTGGTTTATAAAATAAGGAAGACAGAAAAGAAAATCCACTCAACTGTACAACATAAAAAAAATCCTTTTTATTATTACTTGTTTAAATACATTCACTTACATGAAAATACGTCTAAAAGGTTCATTTAATATTAAAATAGGCTTGAGCTGCTCCTATCCATCGGATCTGTTTAATGTTTAATGGTTACGCAAAAGCCGGCCGGCGTATATCACACTCGTCTCACAGCTTGACTTCCTCCGGACGACTCGCGTGAATCACAAGGCGCATGCGCGCAGTGTAGACACTCGTTTAATATTTCTGATATAACCGAACTGAGGTATTACAACTATTTACATTTATCACTTACTTCGGTGAGTCAGAAATAAAAAATAAATAACATTAAAATATACTTTAATATGTTTTTACTATCATAGTGTCGCCAACACAGTGTACTGCCATCTGTTAAGTCATGATGATGAGTATAAAAGTTAACGGTACTGTTTGTGTAAGCTTGCATCGAGTACTTATTTTCAAAAAGCCAGCACCGGTCTAATCAGTTTCATCATTACGTGTTTTTAAAAAGATATACTTTACGTTTTTACAGACGGAATTAAGTATTTTTTGTGAACGGTCCCAAACAGAGATACTATTAAAAACCAATTCAAGATATACTTAAATTTTAAACCTCTCTATTAAGTATAACTTGGTTCGATTTTCTCTAGCAACTCAGTATGAGACAATATACCGAGACTATCGACCCCTTAGGAAAGCTAGTCTAATTGCATACTTCATAAACGTAATTTAACAAATACACCTAATATAAATGAAAAATAATATTTTACCTCAAAATTTCTTTATAAAGGATTTATATTATGACACGAACAAGGTTGTTTAACAGTATTATATTTTTTTTATTAACCCTCTAAATGATGCTAAGCAAGATAGTTTAGAAAAGACCTTGAACAAAGTATTCTCGAACCAGCAGTTTTGTGAATTATAATCTAAATCAAATGTTCTATCCAGAGCGTTAGAAGGTTGCCCTACACAGTGTACTGCCATCTGTTAGAGTCATGATGATGAGTATAAAAGTTAAGGGTACTGTTTGTGTAAGTTTGCATCGAGTACTTATTTTCAAAAAGCCAGCACCGGTCTAATCAGTTTCATCATTACGTGTTTTTAAAAAGATATACTTTACATTTTTACAGACGGAATTAAGTATTTTTTGTGAACGGTCCCAAACAGAGATACTATTAAAAACCAAAACAAGATATACTTAAATTTTAAACCTCTCTATTAAGTATAACTTGGTTCGATTTTCTCTAGCAACTCAGTATGAGACATTTACCTAGACTATCGACCCCTGAGGAAAGCTAGTCTAATTGCATACTTCATAAACGTAATTTAACAAATACACCTATTACAAATGAAATACAATATTTTACCTCGAAATTTCTTTATATAGGATTTAAAATTATGACACGAAAAAGGTTGTTTAACAGTATTATATTTTTTTTATTAACCCTCTAAACGATGTTAAGCAAGATAGTTTAGCAAAGACCTTAAACAAAGTATTCTCGAACCAGCAGTTTTGCGAATTAAAGTGTAAGTCAAATGTTCTATCCATAGCTTTAGAAGGTGGCCCTACACTGTGTACTGCTTTCTGTAAGTGTCATGTAGGAGAGTATGAATGTTAAGGGTACCGTATAGGTAAGTGTGCATCGAGTAAATAGTTTCGGGAAGACATGACCGGTCTGATCATTTCAATCATAACGTGAATTTAAAAAATATATACTTTACATTTTTACAGACGGAATTAAGTATTTTTTGTGAACGGTCCCAAACAGAGATACTATTAAAAACCAAAACAAGATATACTTAAATTTTAAACCTCCCTATTAAGTATAACTTGGTTCGATTTTCTCTAGCAACTCAGTATGAGACAATATACCGAGACTATCGACCCCTTAGGAAAGCTTGTCTAATTGTATACTTCATAAACGTAACTTAACAAATACACCTAATATAAATGAAAAACAAAATTTTACCAAGAAACTTCTATATTAAAGGTTTACCATTATGAAACGAACAATTTGACCAACAGTATTATTTTTTCTTTTTAAACCCTCTAAATGATGATAAGGAAGATAGTTTAGCAAAGATCATAAAAAAAGTATTTCAGAACCAGCAGTTTTGTGAATTATAATCTAAATCAAATGTTCTATCCAGAGTGTTAGAAGGTTGCCCTACACAGTGTACTGCCATCTGTTAAGTCATGATGATGAGTATAAAAGTTAACGGTACTGTTTGTGTAAGCTTGCATCGAGTACTTATTTTCAAAAAGCCAGCACCGGTCTAATCAGTTTCATCATTACGTGTTTTTAAAAAGATATACTTTACGTTTTTACAGACGGAATTAAGTATTTTTTGTGAACGGTCCCAAACAGAGATACTATTAAAAACCAATTCAAGATATACTTAAATTTTAAACCTCCCTATTAAGTATAACTTGGTTCGATTTTCTCTAGCAACTCAGTATGAGACAATTTACCGAGACTATCGACCCCTGAGGAAAGCTAGTCTAATGGCATACTTCATAAACGTAACTTAACAAATACACCTAATATAAATGAAAATCAACATTTTACCTCGAAATTTCTTTATAAAGGATTTATATTATGACACGAATAAGGTTGTTTAACAGTATTATATTTTTTTTATTAACCCTCTAAATGATGCTAAGCAAGATAGTGTAGCAAAGGTTATAAAAAATTATGTCAGAACCAGCAGTTTTGTGAATTATAATCTAAATCAAATGTTCTATCAAGAGTGTTAGAAGGTTGCCCTACACAGTGTACTGCCATCTGTTAGAGTCATGATGAGTATAAAAGTTAAGGGTACTGTTTGTTTAAGTGTGCATCGAGTACTTATTTTGAAAAAGCCAGGACCGGTCTAATCAGTTTCATCATAACGTGAATTTAAAAAGATATACTTTACATTTTTACAGACAGAATTAAGTATTTTTTGTGAACGGTCACAATCAGAGATACTATTAAAAACCAAAACAAGATATACTTAAATTTTAAACCTCTCTATTAAGTATAACTTGGTTCGATTTTCTCTAGCAACTCAGTATGAGACATTTACCGAGACTATCGACCCCTGAGGAAAGCTAGTCTAATTGCATACTTCATAAACGTAATTTAACAAATACACCTATTACAAATGAAATACAATATTTTACCTCGAAATTTCTTTATATAGGATTTAAAATTATGACACGAAAAAGGTTGTTTAACAGTATTATATTTTTTTTATTAACCCTCTAAACGATGTTAAGCAAGATAGTTTAGCAAAGACCTTAAACAAAGTATTCTCGAACCAGCAGTTTTGCGAATTAAAGTGTAAGTCAAATGTTCTATCCATAGCTTTAGAAGGTGGCCCTACACTGTGTCCTGCTTTCTGTAAGTGTCATGTAGGAGAGTATGAATGTTAAGGGTACCGTATAGGTAAGTGTGCATCGAGTAAATAGTTTCGGGAAGACATGACCGGTCTGATCATTTCAATCATAACGTGAATTTAAAAAATATATACTTTACATTTTTACAGACGGAATTAAGTATTTTTTGTGAACGGTCCCAAACAGAGATACTATTAAAAACCAAAACAAGATATACTTAAATTTTAAACCTCCCTATTAAGTATAACTTGGTTCGATTTTCTCTAGCAACTCAGTATGAGACAATATACCGAGACTATCGACCCCTTAGGAAAGCTTGTCTAATTGTATACTTCATAAACGTAACTTAACAAATACACCTAATATAAATGAAAAACAAAATTTTACCAAGAAACTTCTATATTAAAGGTTTACCATTATGAAACGAACAATTTGACCAACAGTATTATTTTTTCTTTTTAAACCCTCTAAATGATGATAAGGAAGATAGTTTAGCAAAGATCATAAAAAAAGTATTTCAGAACCAGCAGTTTTGTGAATTATAATCTAAATCAAATGTTCTATCCAGAGTGTTAGAAGGTTGCCCTACACAGTGTACTGCCATCTGTTAAGTCATGATGATGAGTATAAAAGTTAACGGTACTGTTTGTGTAAGCTTGCATCGAGTACTTATTTTCAAAAAGCCAGCACCGGTCTAATCAGTTTCATCATTACGTGTTTTTAAAAAGATATACTTTACGTTTTTACAGACGGAATTAAGTATTTTTTGTGAACGGTCCCAAACAGAGATACTATTAAAAACCAATTCAAGATATACTTAAATTTTAAACCTCCCTATTAAGTATAACTTGGTTCGATTTTCTCTAGCAACTCAGTATGAGACAATTTACCGAGACTATCGACCCCTGAGGAAAGCTAGTCTAATGGCATACTTCATAAACGTAACTTAACAAATACACCTAATATAAATGAAAATCAACATTTTACCTCGAAATTTCTTTATAAAGGATTTATATTATGACACGAATAAGGTTGTTTAACAGTATTATATTTTTTTTATTAACCCTCTAAATGATGCTAAGCAAGATAGTGTAGCAAAGGTTATAAAAAATTATGTCAGAACCAGCAGTTTTGTGAATTATAATCTAAATCAAATGTTCTATCCAGAGTGTTAGAAGGTTGCCCTACACAGTGTACTGCCATCTGTTAAGTCATGATGATGAGTATAAAAGTTAACGGTACTGTTTGTGTAAGCTTGCATCGAGTACTTATTTTCAAAAAGCCAGCACCGGTCTAATCAGTTTCATCATTACGTGTTTTTAAAAAGATATACTTTACGTTTTTACAGACGGAATTAAGTATTTTTTGTGAACGGTCCCAAACAGAGATACTATTAAAAACCAATTCAAGATATACTTAAATTTTAAACCTCCCTATTAAGTATAACTTGGTTCGATTTTCTCTAGCAACTCAGTATGAGACAATTTACCGAGACTATCGACCCCTGAGGAAAGCTAGTCTAATGGCATACTTCATAAACGTAACTTAACAAATACACCTAATATAAATGAAAATCAACATTTTACCTCGAAATTTCTTTATAAAGGATTTATATTATGACACGAATAAGGTTGTTTAACAGTATTATATTTTTTTTATTAACCCTCTAAATGATGCTAAGCAAGATAGTGTAGCAAAGGTTATAAAAAATTATGTCAGAACCAGCAGTTTTGTGAATTATAATCTAAATCAAATGTTCTATCAAGAGTGTTAGAAGGTTGCCCTACACAGTGTACTGCCATCTGTTAGAGTCATGATGAGTATAAAAGTTAAGGGTACTGTTTGTTTAAGTGTGCATCGAGTACTTATTTTGAAAAAGCCAGGACCGGTCTAATCAGTTTCATCATAACGTGAATTTAAAAAGATATACTTTACATTTTTACAGACAGAATTAAGTATTTTTTGTGAACGGTCACAATCAGAGATACTATTAAAAACCAAAACAAGATATACTTAAATTTTAAACCTCTCTATTAAGTATAACTTGGTTCGATTTCCACAAGCAACTCAGTATGAGACAATTTACCAAGACTATCGACCCCTGATGAAAGCTAGGCTAATTGCATACTTTATAAACATAATTTAACTACTACACCTAATATAAATGAAAAACAATATTTTACCACGAAATTTCTAAATAAAGGATTAACATTATGACACTAACAAGGTTGTTTAACAGTATTATATCTTTTTATCAACCCTCTAAACGATGCTAAGCATGAAAGTTTAGTAAAGACGTAAAATACAGTATTTTAGAGCCAGCAGTATAGCGAATTAAAGTGTAAGTCAAATGTTCTATCCAGAGCGTTAGAAGTTTGCCCTACACTGTGTAGTGTATTCTGTAAGTGTCATGATGAGGAGTATAAAAGTTAAGGGTACTGTTTGTGTATGTTTGCATCGAGTACTTATTTATAAAAAGCCAGGACCGGTCTAATCAGTTTCATCATTACGTGAATTTAAAAAGATATACTTTACATTTTTACAGACGGAATTATGTATTTTTTGTGAACGATCCCAATCAGAGATACTATTAAAAACCAAAACAAGATATACTTAAATTTTAAACCTCCCTATTAAGTATAACTTGGTTCAATTTCCCCTAGCAACTCAGTATGAGACAATATACCGAGACTATCGACCCCTTAGGAAAGCTAGTCTAATTGCATACTTCATAAGCTTTATTTAACAAATACACCTATTACAAATGAAAAACAATATTTTACCTCGAAATTTCTTTACAAAGGATTTATAATTATGACACGAACGAGGTTGTTTAACAGTATTATATTTTTTTTATTAACCCTCTAAATGATGCTAAGCAAGATAGTTTAGAAAAGACCTTAAACAAAGTATTCTCCAACCAGCAGTTTTGCGAATTAAAGTGGAAGTCAAATGTTCTATCCATAGCTTTTGAAGGTGGCCCTACACTGTGTACTGCATTCTGTAAGTGTCATGTAGGAGAGTATGAATGTTAAGGGTACCGTATAGGTAAGTGTGCATCGAGTAAATAGTTTCAGCAAGACATGACCGGTCTGATCATTTCAATCATTACGTGAATTTAAAAAGATATACTTATATTTTTACAGACGGAATTAATTATTTTTTATGAACGGTCCCAAACAGAGATACTATTAAAAACCAAAACAAGATATACTTAAATTTTAAACCTCCCTATTAAGTATAACTTGGTTCAATTTTCTCTAGAAACTCAGTATGAGACAATTTACCAAGACTATCGACCCCTGAGGAAAGCTAGCCTAATTGCATACTTTATAAACATAATTTAACTAATACACCTAATATAAATGAAAAACAATATTTTACCACAAAATTTCTAAATAAAGGATTTATCTTTATGACATGAACAAGGTTGTTTAACAGTATTATATCTTTTTATTAACCCTCTAAATGATGATAAGCAAGATAGTTTAGCAAAGACCTTAAACAAAGTATTCTCGAACCAGCAGTTTTGCGAATTAAAGTGTAAGTCAAATGTTCTATCCATAGCTTTAGAAGGTGACCCTACACTGTGTACTGCACTCTGTAAGTGTCATTATGAGTAGTATAAAAGTTAAGCGTACTGTTTGTGTATGTTTGCATCGAGTACATATTTTCAGCAAGACATGACCGGTCTAATCAGTTTCATCATAACGTGAATTTAAAAAAATATTCTTTTAATTTTTACAGACGGAATTAAGTATTTTTTATGAACGGTCCCAATCAGAGATACTATTAAAAACCAAAACAAGATATACTTAAATTTAAAACCTCCCTATTAAGTATAACTTGGTTCGATTTCCTCTAGCAACTCAGTAGGAGACAATTTACCGAGACTATCGACCCCTTAGGAAAGCTAATCTAATTGGATACTTCATAAACCTAACTTAACAAATACACCCAATATAAATGAAAATCAATATTTTACCTCGAAATTTCTTTATATAGGATTTATAATTATGACAGGAACAAGGTTGTTTAACAGTATTATATTTTTTTTATTAACCCTCTAAATGATGCTAAGCAAGATAGTTTAGAAAAGACCTTAAACAAAGTATTCTCGAACCAGCAGTTTTGCGAATTAAAGTGTTAGTCAAATGTTCTATCCAGAGCGTTAGAAGGTTGCCCTACACTGTGCACTGCATTCTCTAAGTGTCATGTAGGAGAGTATGAATGTTAAGGGTACCCTATAGGTAAGGGTGCATCGAGTACTTATTTTCAAAAAGCCAGGACCGGTCTAATCATTTTCATCATTACGTGAATTTAAAAAGATAAACTTTACATTTTTACAAACGGAATTAAGTATTTTTTGTGAACGATCCCAATCAGAGATACTATTAAAAACCAAAACAAGATATACTTAAATTTTAAACCTCCCTATTAAGTATAACTTGGTTCGATTTCCTCTAGCAACTCAGTAGGAGACAATTTACCGAGACTATCGACCCCTTAGGAAAGCTAGTCTAATTGGATACTTCATAAAGGTAACATAACAAATACACATAATATAAATGAAAATCAATATTTTACCTCGAAATTTCTTTACAAAGGATTTATAATTATGGCAGGAACGAGGTTGTTTAACAGTATTATATTTTTTTTATTAACCCTCTAAATGATGCTAAGCAAGATAGTTTAGAAAAGACCTTAAACAAAGTATTCTCGAACCAGCAGTTTTGCGAATTAAAGTGTAAGTCAAATGTTCTATCCAGAGCGTTAGAAGGTTGCCCTACACTGTGTACTGCATTCTGTAAGTGTCATGTAGGAGAGTATGAATGTTAAGGGTACCCTATAGGTAAGGGTGCATCGAGTACTTATTTTCAAAAAGCCAGGACCGGTCTAATCATTTTCATCATTACGTGAATTTAAAAAAATAGACTTTACATTTTTACAGACGGAATTAAGTATTTTTTGTGAACGATCCCAATCAGAGATAGTATTAAAAACCAAAACAAGATATACTTAAATTTTAAACCTCCCTATTAAGGATATCTTGGTTCGCTTTCCTATAGCGACTCAGTATGAGACAATTTACCAAGACTATCGACCCCTGAGGAAAGCTAGCCTGATTGCATATTTCATAAACTTAATTTAACAAATACACCTAATATAAATGAAATTCAATAATTTACCACGAAATATCTTTATAAAGGATTTACCATTATGAAAGAAAAAAATTGATCAACACCATTTTATTTTATTTTTAATCCCTCTAAATGATGTTAAGTAAGATAGTTTAGCAAAGACCTTAAATATAGTATTCAAGAGCCAGCAGTATTATGAATTATGGTCTAAGTCAAATGATTTATCCTGAGAGTTAGAAGGTTGCTCTACACAGTGTACTGCCTTCTGTTAGTGTCATGATGAGTAGTATGAATGTTAAGGGTACCCTATAGGTAAGGGTGCATCGAGTACTTATTTTCAAAAAGCCAGGACCGGTCTAATCATTTTCATCATTACGTGAATTTAAAAAGATAAACTTTACATTTTTACAGACGGAATTAAGTATTTTTTGTGAACGATCCCAATCAGAGATACTATTAAAAACCAAAACAAGATATATTTAAATTTTAAACCTCCCTATTAAGGATATCTTGGTTCGCTTTCCTATAGCAACTCAGTATGAGACAATTTACCAAGACTATCGACCCCTGAGGAAAGCTAGCCTGATTGCATATTTCATAAACTTAATTTAACAAATACACCCAGTATAAATGAAAATCAATATTTTACCTCGAAATTTCTTTTTATAGGATTTATAATTATGACAGGAACAAGGTTGTTTAACAGTACTATATTTTTTTTATGAACCCTCTAAATGATGCTAAGCAAGATAGTTTAGAAAAGACCTTAAATAAAGTAATCTAGAGCCAGCAGTATTGTGAATTATGGTCTAAGTCAAATGTTCTATCCTGAGAGGTAGAAGGTTGCTCTACACAGTGTACTGCCTTCTGTTAGTGTCATTATGAGTAGTATAAAAGTTAAGCGTACTGTTTGTGTATGTTTGCATCGAGTACATATTTTCAGCAAGACATGATTGGTCTAATCAGTTTCATCATAACGTGAATTTAAAAAAATATTCTTTTAATTTTTACAGACGGAATTAAGTATTTTTTATGAACGGTCCCAATCAGAGATACTATTAAAAACCAAAACAAGATATACTTAAATTTTAAACCTCCCTATTAAGTATAACTTGGTTCGATTTCCTCTAGCAACTCAGTAGGAGACAATTTACCGAGACTATCGACCCCTTAGGAAAGCTAGTCTAATTGGATACTTCATAAAGGTAACATAACAAATACACATAATATAAATGAAAATCAATATTTTACCTCGAAATTTCTTTACAAAGGATTTATAATTATGGCAGGAACGAGGTTGTTTAACAGTATTATATTTTTTTTATTAACCCTCTAAATGATGCTAAGCAAGATAGTTTAGAAAAGACCTTAAACAAAGTATTCTCGAACCAGCAGTTTTGCGAATTAAAGTGTAAGTCAAATGTTCTATCCAGAGCGTTAGAAGGTTGCCCTACACTGTGTACTGCATTCTGTAAGTGTCATGTAGGAGATTATGAATGATAAGGGTACCCTATAGGTAAGGGTGCATCGAGTACTTATTTTCAAAAAGCCCGGACCGGTCTAATCAGTTTCATCATTATGTGAATTTAAAAAGATATACTTTACATTTTTATAGAGGAATTAAGTATTTTTTATGAAGGTCCCAATCAGAGATACTATTAAAAACCAAAACAAGATATACTTAAATTTTAAACCTCCCTATTAAGTATAACTTGGTTCAATTTCCTCAAGCAACTCAGTATGGGACAATATACCGAGACTATCGACCCCTTAGGAAAGCTAGTCTAATTGCATACTTCATAAGCTGTATTTAACAAATACACCTATTACAAATGAAAAACAATATTTTACCTCGAAATTTCTTTACAAAGGATTTATAATTATGACAGGAACAAGGTTGTTTAACAGTACTATATTTTTTTTATGAACCCTCTAAATGATGCTAAGCAAGATAGTTTAGAAAAGACCTTGAAAAAAGTATTCTCGAACCAGCAGTTTTGCGAATTAAAGTGTTAGTCAAATGTTCTATCCTGAGAGTTAGAAGGTTGCTCTACACAGTGTACTGCCTTCTGTTAGTGTCATTATGAGTAGTATAAAAGTTAAGCGTACTGTTTGTGTATGTTTGCATCGAGTACATATTTTCAGCAAGACATGATTGGTCTAATCAGTTTCATCATAACGTGAATTTAAAAAAATATTCTTTTAATTTTTACAGACGGAATTAAGTATTTTTTATGAACGGTCCCAATCAGAGATACTATTAAAAACCAAAACAAGATATACTTAAATTTTAAACCTCCCTATTAAGTATAACTTGGTTCGATTTCCTCTAGCAACTCAGTAGGAGACAATTTACCGAGACTATCGACCCCTTAGGAAAGCTAGTCTAATTGGATACTTCATAAAGGTAACATAACAAATACACATAATATAAATGAAAATCAATATTTTACCTCGAAATTTCTTTACAAAGGATTTATAATTATGGCAGGAACGAGGTTGTTTAACAGTATTATATTTTTTTTATTAACCCTCTAAATGATGCTAAGCAAGATAGTTTAGAAAAGACCTTAAACAAAGTATTCTCGAACCAGCAGTTTTGCGAATTAAAGTGTAAGTCAAATGTTCTATCCAGAGCGTTAGAAGGTTGCCCTACACTGTGTACTGCATTCTGTAAGTGTCATGTAGGAGATTATGAATGATAAGGGTACCCTATAGGTAAGGGTGCATCGAGTACTTATTTTCAAAAAGCCCGGACCGGTCTAATCAGTTTCATCATTATGTGAATTTAAAAAGATATACTTTACATTTTTATAGAGGAATTAAGTATTTTTTATGAAGGTCCCAATCAGAGATACTATTAAAAACCAAAACAAGATATACTTAAATTTTAAACCTCCCTATTAAGTATAACTTGGTTCAATTTCCTCAAGCAACTCAGTATGGGACAATATACCGAGACTATCGACCCCTTAGGAAAGCTAGTCTAATTGCATACTTCATAAGCTGTATTTAACAAATACACCTATTACAAATGAAAAACAATATTTTACCTCGAAATTTCTTTACAAAGGATTTATAATTATGACAGGAACAAGGTTGTTTAACAGTACTATATTTTTTTTATGAACCCTCTAAATGATGCTAAGCAAGATAGTTTAGAAAAGACCTTGAAAAAAGTATTCTCGAACCAGCAGTTTTGCGAATTAAAGTGTTAGTCAAATGTTCTATCCTGAGAGTTAGAAGGTTGCTCTACACAGTGTACTGCCTTCTGTTATTGTCATTATGAGTAGTATAAAAGTTAAGCGTACTGTTTGTGTATGTTTGCATCGAGTACATATTTTCAAGATATACTTAAATTTTAAACCTCCCTATTAAGTATAACTTGGTTCAATTTCCTCTAGCAACTCAGTATGGGACAATATACCGAGACTATCGACCCCTTAGGAAAGCTAGTCTAATTGCATACTTCATAAGCTGTATTTAACAAATACACCTATTACAAATGAAAAACAATATTTTACCACGAAATTTCTTTACAAAGGATTTATAATTATGACAGGAACAAGGTTGTTTAACAGTACTATATTTTTTTTATGAACTCTCTAAATGATGCTAAGCAAGATAGTTTAGAAAAGACCTTGAAAAAAGTATTCTCGAACCAGCAGTTTTGCGAATTAAAGTGTTAGTCAAATGTTCTATCCTGAGAGTTAGAAGGTTGCTCTACACAGTGTACTGCCTTCTGTTAGTGTCATTATGAGTAGTATAAAAGTTAAGCGTACTGTTTGTGTATGTTTGCATCGAGTACATATTTTCAGCAAGACATGACCGGTCTAATCAGTTTCATCATAACGTGAATTTAAAAAAATATTCTTTTAATTTTTACAGACGGAATTAAGTATTTTTTATGAACGGTCCCAATCAGAGATACTATTAAAAACCAAAACAAGATATACTTAAATTTTAAACCTCCCTATTAAGTATAACTTGGATCGATTTCCTCTAGCAACTCAGTAGGAGACAATTTACCGAGACTATCGACCCCTTAGGAAAGCTAGTCTAATTGGATACTTCATAAAGGTAACATAACAAATACACATAATGTAAATGAAAATCAATATTTTACCTCGAAATTTCTTTACAAAGGATTTATAATTATGGCAGGAACGAGGTTGTTTAACAGTATTATATTTTTTTTATTAACCCTCTAAATGATGCTAAGCAAGAAAGTTTAGAAAAGACCTTAAACAAAGTATTCTCGAACCAGCAGTTTTGCGAATTAAAGTGTAATTCAAATGTTCTATCCAGAGCGTTAGAAGGTTGCCCTACACTGTGTACTGCATTCTGTAAGTGTCATGTAGGAGAGTATGAATGTTAAGGGTACCCTATAGGTAAGGGTGCATCGAGTACTTATTTTCAAAAAGCCAGGACCGGTCTAATCATTTTCATCATTACGTGAATTTAAAAAAATAGACTTTACATTTTTACAGACGGAATTAAGTATTTTTTGTG
Organism: Arma custos; assembly: GCA_037127475.1. Taxonomy (NCBI): domain Eukaryota; kingdom Metazoa; phylum Arthropoda; class Insecta; order Hemiptera; family Pentatomidae; genus Arma; species Arma custos. Next base: position 84,858 of record JBBAGI010000151.1, on the reverse strand, counting down.
AACGATCCCAATCAGAGATAGTATTAAAAACCAAAACAAGATATACTTAAATTTTAAACCTCCCTATTAAGGATATCTTGGTTCGCTTTCCTATAGCAACTCAGTATGAGACAATTTACCAAGACTATCGACCCCTGAGGAAAGCTAGCCTGATTGCATATTTCATAAACTTAATTTAACAAATACACCTAATATAAATGAAATTCAATAATTTACCACGAAATATCTTTATAAAGGATTTACCATTATGAAAGAAAAAAATTGATCAACACCATTTTATTTTATTTTTAATCCCTCTAAATGATGTTAAGTAAGATAGTTTAGCAAAGACCTTAAATATAGTATTCAAGAGCCAGCAGTATTATGAATTATGGTCTAAGTCAAATGATTTATCCTGAGAGATAGAAGGTTGCTCTACACAGTGTACAGCCTTCTGTTAGTGTCATGATGAGTAGTATGAATGTTAAGGGTACCCTATAGGTAAGGGTGCATCGAGTACTTATTTTCAAAAAGCCAGGACCGGTCTAATCATTTTCATCATTACGTGAATTTAAAAAGATAAACTTTACATTTTTACAAACGGAATTAAGTATTTTTTGTGAACGATCCCAATCAGAGATACTATTAAAAACCAAAACAAGATATACTTAAATTTTAAACCCCCCTATTAAGTATAACTTGGTTTGATTTCCTCTAGCAACTCATTATGAGAAAATTTACCGAGACTATCGACCCCTTAGGAAAGCTAGTCTAATTGGATACTTCATAAACGTAACTTAACAAATACACCCAGTATAAATGAAAATCAATATTTTACCTCGAAATTTCTTTTTATAGGATTTATAATTATGACAGGAACAAGGTTGTTTAACAGTACTATATTTTTTTTATGAACCCTCTAAATGATGCTAAGCAAGATAGTTTAGAAAAGACCTTAAATAAAGTAATCTAGAGCCAGCAGTATTGTGAATTATGGTCTAAGTCAAATGTTCTATCCTGAGAGTTAGAAGGTTGCTCTACACAGTGTACTGCACTCTGTAAGTGTCATTATGAGTAGTATAAAAGTTAAGCGTACTGTTTGTGTATGTTTGCATCGAGTACATATTTTCAGCAAGACATGACCGGTCTAATCAGTTTCATCATAACGTGAATTTAAAAAAATATTCTTTTAATTTTTACAGACGGAATTAAGTATTTTTTATGAACGGTCCCAATCAGAGATACTATTAAAAACCAAAACAAGATATACTTAAATTTAAAACCTCCCTATTAAGTATAACTTGGTTCGATTTCCTCTAGCAACTCAGTAGGAGACAATTTACCGAGACTATCGACCCCTTAGGAAAGCTAATCTAATTGGATACTTCATAAACCTAACTTAACAAATACACCCAATATAAATGAAAATCAATATTTTACCTCGAAATTTCTTTATATAGGATTTATAATTATGACAGGAACAAGGTTGTTTAACAGTATTATATTTTTTTTATTAACCCTCTAAATGATGCTAAGCAAGATAGTTTAGAAAAGACCTTAAACAAAGTATTCTCGAACCAGCAGTTTTGCGAATTAAAGTGTTAGTCAAATGTTCTATCCAGAGCGTTAGAAGGTTGCCCTACACTGTGCACTGCATTCTCTAAGTGTCATGTAGGAGAGTATGAATGTTAAGGGTACCCTATAGGTAAGGGTGCATCGAGTACTTATTTTCAAAAAGCCAGGACCGGTCTAATCATTTTCATCATTACGTGAATTTAAAAAGATAAACTTTACATTTTTACAAACGGAATTAAGTATTTTTTGTGAACGATCCCAATCAGAGATACTATTAAAAACCAAAACAAGATATACTTAAATTTTAAACCTCCCTATTAAGTATAACTTGGTTCGATTTCCTCTAGCAACTCAGTAGGAGACAATTTACCGAGACTATCGACCCCTTAGGAAAGCTAGTCTAATTGGATACTTCATAAAGGTAACATAACAAATACACATAATATAAATGAAAATCAATATTTTACCTCGAAATTTCTTTACAAAGGATTTATAATTATGGCAGGAACGAGGTTGTTTAACAGTATTATATTTTTTTTATTAACCCTCTAAATGATGCTAAGCAAGATAGTTTAGAAAAGACCTTAAACAAAGTATTCTCGAACCAGCAGTTTTGCGAATTAAAGTGTAAGTCAAATGTTCTATCCAGAGCGTTAGAAGGTTGCCCTACACTGTGTACTGCATTCTGTAAGTGTCATGTAGGAGAGTATGAATGTTAAGGGTACCCTATAGGTAAGGGTGCATCGAGTACTTATTTTCAAAAAGCCAGGACCGGTCTAATCATTTTCATCATTACGTGAATTTAAAAAAATAGACTTTACATTTTTACAGACGGAATTAAGTATTTTTTGTGAACGATCCCAATCAGAGATAGTATTAAAAACCAAAACAAGATATACTTAAATTTTAAACCTCCCTATTAAGGATATCTTGGTTCGCTTTCCTATAGCGACTCAGTATGAGACAATTTACCAAGACTATCGACCCCTGAGGAAAGCTAGCCTGATTGCATATTTCATAAACTTAATTTAACAAATACACCTAATATAAATGAAATTCAATAATTTACCACGAAATATCTTTATAAAGGATTTACCATTATGAAAGAAAAAAATTGATCAACACCATTTTATTTTATTTTTAATCCCTCTAAATGATGTTAAGTAAGATAGTTTAGCAAAGACCTTAAATATAGTATTCAAGAGCCAGCAGTATTATGAATTATGGTCTAAGTCAAATGATTTATCCTGAGAGTTAGAAGGTTGCTCTACACAGTGTACTGCCTTCTGTTAGTGTCATGATGAGTAGTATGAATGTTAAGGGTACCCTATAGGTAAGGGTGCATCGAGTACTTATTTTCAAAAAGCCAGGACCGGTCTAATCATTTTCATCATTACGTGAATTTAAAAAGATAAACTTTACATTTTTACAGACGGAATTAAGTATTTTTTGTGAACGATCCCAATCAGAGATACTATTAAAAACCAAAACAAGATATATTTAAATTTTAAACCTCCCTATTAAGGATATCTTGGTTCGCTTTCCTATAGCAACTCAGTATGAGACAATTTACCAAGACTATCGACCCCTGAGGAAAGCTAGCCTGATTGCATATTTCATAAACTTAATTTAACAAATACACCCAGTATAAATGAAAATCAATATTTTACCTCGAAATTTCTTTTTATAGGATTTATAATTATGACAGGAACAAGGTTGTTTAACAGTACTATATTTTTTTTATGAACCCTCTAAATGATGCTAAGCAAGATAGTTTAGAAAAGACCTTAAATAAAGTAATCTAGAGCCAGCAGTATTGTGAATTATGGTCTAAGTCAAATGTTCTATCCTGAGAGGTAGAAGGTTGCTCTACACAGTGTACTGCCTTCTGTTAGTGTCATTATGAGTAGTATAAAAGTTAAGCGTACTGTTTGTGTATGTTTGCATCGAGTACATATTTTCAGCAAGACATGATTGGTCTAATCAGTTTCATCATAACGTGAATTTAAAAAAATATTCTTTTAATTTTTACAGACGGAATTAAGTATTTTTTATGAACGGTCCCAATCAGAGATACTATTAAAAACCAAAACAAGATATACTTAAATTTTAAACCTCCCTATTAAGTATAACTTGGTTCGATTTCCTCTAGCAACTCAGTAGGAGACAATTTACCGAGACTATCGACCCCTTAGGAAAGCTAGTCTAATTGGATACTTCATAAAGGTAACATAACAAATACACATAATATAAATGAAAATCAATATTTTACCTCGAAATTTCTTTACAAAGGATTTATAATTATGGCAGGAACGAGGTTGTTTAACAGTATTATATTTTTTTTATTAACCCTCTAAATGATGCTAAGCAAGATAGTTTAGAAAAGACCTTAAACAAAGTATTCTCGAACCAGCAGTTTTGCGAATTAAAGTGTAAGTCAAATGTTCTATCCAGAGCGTTAGAAGGTTGCCCTACACTGTGTACTGCATTCTGTAAGTGTCATGTAGGAGATTATGAATGATAAGGGTACCCTATAGGTAAGGGTGCATCGAGTACTTATTTTCAAAAAGCCCGGACCGGTCTAATCAGTTTCATCATTATGTGAATTTAAAAAGATATACTTTACATTTTTATAGAGGAATTAAGTATTTTTTATGAAGGTCCCAATCAGAGATACTATTAAAAACCAAAACAAGATATACTTAAATTTTAAACCTCCCTATTAAGTATAACTTGGTTCAATTTCCTCAAGCAACTCAGTATGGGACAATATACCGAGACTATCGACCCCTTAGGAAAGCTAGTCTAATTGCATACTTCATAAGCTGTATTTAACAAATACACCTATTACAAATGAAAAACAATATTTTACCTCGAAATTTCTTTACAAAGGATTTATAATTATGACAGGAACAAGGTTGTTTAACAGTACTATATTTTTTTTATGAACCCTCTAAATGATGCTAAGCAAGATAGTTTAGAAAAGACCTTGAAAAAAGTATTCTCGAACCAGCAGTTTTGCGAATTAAAGTGTTAGTCAAATGTTCTATCCTGAGAGTTAGAAGGTTGCTCTACACAGTGTACTGCCTTCTGTTAGTGTCATTATGAGTAGTATAAAAGTTAAGCGTACTGTTTGTGTATGTTTGCATCGAGTACATATTTTCAGCAAGACATGATTGGTCTAATCAGTTTCATCATAACGTGAATTTAAAAAAATATTCTTTTAATTTTTACAGACGGAATTAAGTATTTTTTATGAACGGTCCCAATCAGAGATACTATTAAAAACCAAAACAAGATATACTTAAATTTTAAACCTCCCTATTAAGTATAACTTGGTTCGATTTCCTCTAGCAACTCAGTAGGAGACAATTTACCGAGACTATCGACCCCTTAGGAAAGCTAGTCTAATTGGATACTTCATAAAGGTAACATAACAAATACACATAATATAAATGAAAATCAATATTTTACCTCGAAATTTCTTTACAAAGGATTTATAATTATGGCAGGAACGAGGTTGTTTAACAGTATTATATTTTTTTTATTAACCCTCTAAATGATGCTAAGCAAGATAGTTTAGAAAAGACCTTAAACAAAGTATTCTCGAACCAGCAGTTTTGCGAATTAAAGTGTAAGTCAAATGTTCTATCCAGAGCGTTAGAAGGTTGCCCTACACTGTGTACTGCATTCTGTAAGTGTCATGTAGGAGATTATGAATGATAAGGGTACCCTATAGGTAAGGGTGCATCGAGTACTTATTTTCAAAAAGCCCGGACCGGTCTAATCAGTTTCATCATTATGTGAATTTAAAAAGATATACTTTACATTTTTATAGAGGAATTAAGTATTTTTTATGAAGGTCCCAATCAGAGATACTATTAAAAACCAAAACAAGATATACTTAAATTTTAAACCTCCCTATTAAGTATAACTTGGTTCAATTTCCTCAAGCAACTCAGTATGGGACAATATACCGAGACTATCGACCCCTTAGGAAAGCTAGTCTAATTGCATACTTCATAAGCTGTATTTAACAAATACACCTATTACAAATGAAAAACAATATTTTACCTCGAAATTTCTTTACAAAGGATTTATAATTATGACAGGAACAAGGTTGTTTAACAGTACTATATTTTTTTTATGAACCCTCTAAATGATGCTAAGCAAGATAGTTTAGAAAAGACCTTGAAAAAAGTATTCTCGAACCAGCAGTTTTGCGAATTAAAGTGTTAGTCAAATGTTCTATCCTGAGAGTTAGAAGGTTGCTCTACACAGTGTACTGCCTTCTGTTATTGTCATTATGAGTAGTATAAAAGTTAAGCGTACTGTTTGTGTATGTTTGCATCGAGTACATATTTTCAAGATATACTTAAATTTTAAACCTCCCTATTAAGTATAACTTGGTTCAATTTCCTCTAGCAACTCAGTATGGGACAATATACCGAGACTATCGACCCCTTAGGAAAGCTAGTCTAATTGCATACTTCATAAGCTGTATTTAACAAATACACCTATTACAAATGAAAAACAATATTTTACCACGAAATTTCTTTACAAAGGATTTATAATTATGACAGGAACAAGGTTGTTTAACAGTACTATATTTTTTTTATGAACTCTCTAAATGATGCTAAGCAAGATAGTTTAGAAAAGACCTTGAAAAAAGTATTCTCGAACCAGCAGTTTTGCGAATTAAAGTGTTAGTCAAATGTTCTATCCTGAGAGTTAGAAGGTTGCTCTACACAGTGTACTGCCTTCTGTTAGTGTCATTATGAGTAGTATAAAAGTTAAGCGTACTGTTTGTGTATGTTTGCATCGAGTACATATTTTCAGCAAGACATGACCGGTCTAATCAGTTTCATCATAACGTGAATTTAAAAAAATATTCTTTTAATTTTTACAGACGGAATTAAGTATTTTTTATGAACGGTCCCAATCAGAGATACTATTAAAAACCAAAACAAGATATACTTAAATTTTAAACCTCCCTATTAAGTATAACTTGGATCGATTTCCTCTAGCAACTCAGTAGGAGACAATTTACCGAGACTATCGACCCCTTAGGAAAGCTAGTCTAATTGGATACTTCATAAAGGTAACATAACAAATACACATAATGTAAATGAAAATCAATATTTTACCTCGAAATTTCTTTACAAAGGATTTATAATTATGGCAGGAACGAGGTTGTTTAACAGTATTATATTTTTTTTATTAACCCTCTAAATGATGCTAAGCAAGAAAGTTTAGAAAAGACCTTAAACAAAGTATTCTCGAACCAGCAGTTTTGCGAATTAAAGTGTAATTCAAATGTTCTATCCAGAGCGTTAGAAGGTTGCCCTACACTGTGTACTGCATTCTGTAAGTGTCATGTAGGAGAGTATGAATGTTAAGGGTACCCTATAGGTAAGGGTGCATCGAGTACTTATTTTCAAAAAGCCAGGACCGGTCTAATCATTTTCATCATTACGTGAATTTAAAAAAATAGACTTTACATTTTTACAGACGGAATTAAGTATTTTTTGTGAACGATCCCAATCAGAGATAGTATTAAAAACCAAAACAAGATATACTTAAATTTTAAACCTCCCTATTAAGGATATCTTGGTTCGCTTTCCTATAGCAACTCAGTATGAGACAATTTACCAAGACTATCGACCCCTGAGGAAAGCTAGCCTGATTGCATATTTCATAAACTTAATTTAACAAATACACCTAATATAAATGAAATTCAATAATTTACCACGAAATATCTTTATAAAGGATTTACCATTATGAAAGAAAAAAATTGATCAACACCATTTTATTTTATTTTTAATCCCTCTAAATGATGTTAAGTAAGATAGTTTAGCAAAGACCTTAAATATAGTATTCAAGAGCCAGCAGTATTATGAATTATGGTCTAAGTCAAATGATTTATCCTGAGAGATAGAAGGTTGCTCTACACAGTGTACAGCCTTCTGTTAGTGTCATGATGAGTAGTATGAATGTTAAGGGTACCCTATAGGTAAGGGTGCATCGAGTACTTATTTTCAAAAAGCCAGGACCGGTCTAATCATTTTCATCATTACGTGAATTTAAAAAGATAAACTTTACATTTTTACAAACGGAATTAAGTATTTTTTGTGAACGATCCCAATCAGAGATACTATTAAAAACCAAAACAAGATATACTTAAATTTTAAACCCCCCTATTAAGTATAACTTGGTTTGATTTCCTCTAGCAACTCATTATGAGAAAATTTACCGAGACTATCGACCCCTTAGGAAAGCTAGTCTAATTGGATACTTCATAAACGTAACTTAACAAATACACCCAGTATAAATGAAAATCAATATTTTACCTCGAAATTTCTTTTTATAGGATTTATAATTATGACAGGAACAAGGTTGTTTAACAGTACTATATTTTTTTTATGAACCCTCTAAATGATGCTAAGCAAGATAGTTTAGAAAAGACCTTAAATAAAGTAATCTAGAGCCAGCAGTATTGTGAATTATGGTCTAAGTCAAATGTTCTATCCTGAGAGTTAGAAGGTTGCTCTACACAGTGTACTGCACTCTGTAAGTGTCATTATGAGTAGTATAAAAGTTAAGCGTACTGTTTGTGTATGTTTGCATCGAGTACATATTTTCAGCAAGACATGACCGGTCTAATCAGTTTCATCATAACGTGAATTTAAAAAAATATTCTTTTAATTTTTACAGACGGAATTAAGTATTTTTTATGAACGGTCCCAATCAGAGATACTATTAAAAACCAAAACAAGATATACTTAAATTTAAAACCTCCCTATTAAGTATAACTTGGTTCGATTTCCTCTAGCAACTCAGTAGGAGACAATTTACCGAGACTATCGACCCCTTAGGAAAGCTAATCTAATTGGATACTTCATAAACCTAACTTAACAAATACACCCAATATAAATGAAAATCAATATTTTACCTCGAAATTTCTTTATATAGGATTTATAATTATGACAGGAACAAGGTTGTTTAACAGTATTATATTTTTTTTATTAACCCTCTAAATGATGCTAAGCAAGATAGTTTAGAAAAGACCTTAAACAAAGTATTCTCGAACCAGCAGTTTTGCGAATTAAAGTGTTAGTCAAATGTTCTATCCAGAGCGTTAGAAGGTTGCCCTACACTGTGCACTGCATTCTCTAAGTGTCATGTAGGAGAGTATGAATGTTAAGGGTACCCTATAGGTAAGGGTGCATCGAGTACTTATTTTCAAAAAGCCAGGACCGGTCTAATCATTTTCATCATTACGTGAATTTAAAAAGATAAACTTTACATTTTTACAAACGGAATTAAGTATTTTTTGTGAACGATCCCAATCAGAGATACTATTAAAAACCAAAACAAGATATACTTAAATTTTAAACCTCCCTATTAAGTATAACTTGGTTCGATTTCCTCTAGCAACTCAGTAGGAGACAATTTACCGAGACTATCGACCCCTTAGGAAAGCTAGTCTAATTGGATACTTCATAAAGGTAACATAACAAATACACATAATATAAATGAAAATCAATATTTTACCTCGAAATTTCTTTACAAAGGATTTATAATTATGGCAGGAACGAGGTTGTTTAACAGTATTATATTTTTTTTATTAACCCTCTAAATGATGCTAAGCAAGATAGTTTAGAAAAGACCTTAAACAAAGTATTCTCGAACCAGCAGTTTTGCGAATTAAAGTGTAAGTCAAATGTTCTATCCAGAGCGTTAGAAGGTTGCCCTACACTGTGTACTGCATTCTGTAAGTGTCATGTAGGAGAGTATGAATGTTAAGGGTACCCTATAGGTAAGGGTGCATCGAGTACTTATTTTCAAAAAGCCAGGACCGGTCTAATCATTTTCATCATTACGTGAATTTAAAAAAATAGACTTTACATTTTTACAGACGGAATTAAGTATTTTTTGTGAACGATCCCAATCAGAGATAGTATTAAAAACCAAAACAAGATATACTTAAATTTTAAACCTCCCTATTAAGGATATCTTGGTTCGCTTTCCTATAGCGACTCAGTATGAGACAATTTACCAAGACTATCGACCCCTGAGGAAAGCTAGCCTGATTGCATATTTCATAAACTTAATTTAACAAATACACCTAATATAAATGAAATTCAATAATTTACCACGAAATATCTTTATAAAGGATTTACCATTATGAAAGAAAAAAATTGATCAACACCATTTTATTTTATTTTTAATCCCTCTAAATGATGTTAAGTAAGATAGTTTAGCAAAGACCTTAAATATAGTATTCAAGAGCCAGCAGTATTATGAATTATGGTCTAAGTCAAATGATTTATCCTGAGAGTTAGAAGGTTGCTCTACACAGTGTACTGCCTTCTGTTAGTGTCATGATGAGTAGTATGAATGTTAAGGGTACCCTATAGGTAAGGGTGCATCGAGTACTTATTTTCAAAAAGCCAGGACCGGTCTAATCATTTTCATCATTACGTGAATTTAAAAAGATAAACTTTACATTTTTACAGACGGAATTAAGTATTTTTTGTGAACGATCCCAATCAGAGATACTATTAAAAACCAAAACAAGATATATTTAAATTTTAAACCTCCCTATTAAGGATATCTTGGTTCGCTTTCCTATAGCAACTCAGTATGAGACAATTTACCAAGACTATCGACCCCTGAGGAAAGCTAGCCTGATTGCATATTTCATAAACTTAATTTAACAAATACACCCAGTATAAATGAAAATCAATATTTTACCTCGAAATTTCTTTTTATAGGATTTATAATTATGACAGGAACAAGGTTGTTTAACAGTACTATATTTTTTTTATGAACCCTCTAAATGATGCTAAGCAAGATAGTTTAGAAAAGACCTTAAATAAAGTAATCTAGAGCCAGCAGTATTGTGAATTATGGTCTAAGTCAAATGTTCTATCCTGAGAGTTAGAAGGTTGCTCTACACAGTGTACTGCACTCTGTAAGTGTCATTATGAGTAGTATAAAAGTTAAGCGTACTGTTTGTGTATGTTTGCATCGAGTACATATTTTCAGCAAGACATGACCGGTCTAATCAGTTTCATCATAACGTGAATTTAAAAAAATATTCTTTTAATTTTTACAGACGGAATTAAGTATTTTTTATGAACGGTCCCAATCAGAGATACTATTAAAAACCAAAACAAGATATACTTAAATTTAAAACCTCCCTATTAAGTATAACTTGGTTCGATTTCCTCTAGCAACTCAGTAGGAGACAATTTACCGAGACTATCGACCCCTTAGGAAAGCTAGTCTAATTGGATACTTCATAAAGGTAACATAACAAATACACATAATATAAATGAAAATCAATATTTTACCTCGAAATTTCTTTACAAAGGATTTATAATTATGGCAGGAACGAGGTTGTTTAACAGTATTATATTTTTTTTATTAACCCTCTAAATGATGCTAAGCAAGATAGTTTAGAAAAGACCTTAAACAAAGTATTCTCGAACCAGCAGTTTTGCGAATTAAAGTGTAAGTCAAATGTTCTATCCAGAGCGTTAGAAGGTTGCCCTACACTGTGTACTGCATTCTGTAAGTGTCATGTAGGAGATTATGAATGATAAGGGTACCCTATAGGTAAGGGTGCATCGAGTACTTATTTTCAAAAAGCCCGGTCCGGTCTAATCAGTTTCATCATTACGTGAATTTAAAAAGATATACTTTACATTTTTATAGAGGAATTAAGTATTTTTTATGAAGGTCCCAATCAGAGATACTATTAAAAACCAAAACAAGATATACTTAAATTTTAAACCTCCCTATTAAGTATAACTTGGTTCAATTTCCTCTAGCAACTCAGTATGGGACAATATACCGAGACTATCGACCCCTTAGGAAAGCTAGTCTAATTGCATACTTCATAAGCTGTATTTAACAAATACACCTATTACAAATGAAAAACAATATTTTACCTCGAAATTTCTTTACAAAGGATTTATAATTATGACAGGAACAAGGTTGTTTAACAGTACTATATTTTTTTTATGAACCCTCTAAATGATGCTAAGCAAGATAGTTTAGAAAAGACCTTGAAAAAAGTATTCTCGAACCAGCAGTTTTGCGAATTAAAGTGTTAGTCAAATGTTCTATCCTGAGAGTTAGAAGGTTGCTCTACACAGTGTACTGCCTTCTGTTAGTGTCATTATGAGTAGTATAAAAGTTAAGCGTACTGTTTGTGTATGTTTGCATCGAGTACATATTTTCAGCAAGACATGACCGGTCTAATCAGTTTCATCATAACGTGAATTTAAAAAAATATTCTTTTAATTTTTACAGACGGAATTAAGTATTTTTTATGAACGGTCCCAATCAGAGATACTATTAAAAACCAAAACAAGATATACTTAAATTTTAAACCTCCCTATTAAGTATAACTTGGTTCAATTTCCTCTAGCAACTCAGTATGGGACAATATACCGAGACTATCGACCCCTTAGGAAAGCTAGTCTAATTGCATACTTCATAAGCTGTATTTAACAAATACACCTATTACAAATGAAAAACAATATTTTACCTCGAAATTTCTTTACAAAGGATTTATAATTATGACAGGAACAAGGTTGTTTAACAGTACTATATTTTTTTTATGAACCCTCTAAATGATGCTAAGCAAGATAGTTTAGAAAAGACCTTGAAAAAAGTATTCTCGAACCAGCAGTTTTGCGAATTAAAGTGTTAGTCAAATGTTCTATCCTGAGAGTTAGAAGGTTGCTCTACACAGTGTACTGCCTTCTGTTAGTGTCATTATGAGTAGTATAAAAGTTAAGCGTACTGTTTGTGTATGTTTGCATCGAGTACATATTTTCAGCAAGACATGACCGGTCTAATCAGTTTCATCATAACGTGAATTTAAAAAAATATTCTTTTAATTTTTACAGACGGAATTAAGTATTTTTTATGAACGGTCCCAATCAGAGATACTATTAAAAACCAAAACAAGATATACTTAAATTTTAAACCTCCCTATTAAGTATAACTTGGTTCGATTTCCTCTAGCAACTCAGTAGGAGACAATTTACCGAGACTATCGACCCCTTAGGAAAGCTAGTCTAATTGGATACTTCATAAAGGTAACATAACAAATACACATAATATAAATGAAAATCAATATTTTACCTCGAAATTTCTTTACAAAGGATTTATAATTATGGCAGGAACGAGGTTGTTTAACAGTATTATATTTTTTTTATTAACCCTCTAAATGATGCTAAGCAAGATAGTTTAGAAAAGACCTTAAACAAAGTATTCTCGAACCAGCAGTTTTGCGAATTAAAGTGTAATTCAAATGTTCTATCCAGAGCGTTAGAAGGTTGCCCTACACTGTGTACTGCATTCTGTAAGTGTCATGTAGGAGAGTATGAATGTTAAGGGTACCGTATAGGTAAGTGTGCATCGAGTAAATAGTTTCAGCAAGACATGACCGGTCTGATCATTTCAATCATTACGTGAATTTAAAAAGATATACTTATATTTTTACAGACGGAATTAAGTATTTTTTGTGAACGATCCTAATCAGAGATACTATTAAAAACCAAAACAAGATATACTTAAATTTTAAACCTCCCTATTAAGGATATCTTGGTTCGCTTTCCTATAGCAACTCAGTATGAGACAATTTACCAAGACTATCGACCCCTGAGGAAAGCTAGCCTGATTGCATATTTCATAAACTTAATTTAACAAATACACCTAATATAAATGAAATTCAATAATTTACCACGAAATATCTTTATAAAGGATTTACCATTATGAAAGAAAAAAATTGATCAACACCATTTTATTTTATTTTTAATCCCTCTAAATGATGTTAAGTAAGATAGTTTAGCAAAGACCTTAAATATAGTATTCAAGAGCCAGCAGTATTATGAATTATGGTCTAAGTCAAATGATTTATCCTGAGAGATAGAAGGTTGCTCTACACAGTGTACTGCCTTCTGTTAGTGTCATGATGAGTAGTATAAAAGTTAAGCGTACTGTTTGTGTATGTTTGCATCGAGTACATATTTTCAGCAAGACATGACCGGTCTAATCAGTTTCATCATAACGTGAATTTAAAAAAATATTCTTTTAATTTTTACAGACGGAATTAAGTATTTTTTATGAACGGTCCCAATCAGAGATACTATTAAAAACCAAAACAAGATATACTTAAATTTTAAACCTCCCTATTAAGTATAACTTGGTTCGATTTCCTCTAGCAACTCAGTAGGAGACAATTTACCGAGACTATCGACCCCTTAGGAAAGCTAGTCTAATTGGATACTTCATAAAGGTAACATAACAAATACACATAATATAAATGAAAATCAATATTTTACCTCGAAATTTCTTTACAAAGAATTTATAATTATGGCAGGAACGAGGTTGTTTTACAGTATTATATTTTTTTTATTAACCCTCTAAATGATGCTAAGCAAGATAGTTTAGAAAAGACCTTAAACAAAGTATTCTCGAACCAGCAGTTTTGCGAATTAAAGTGGAAGTCAAATGTTCTATCCATAGCTTTAGAAGGTGGCCCTACACTGTGTACTGCATTCTGTAAGTGTCATGTAGGAGAGTATGAATGTTAAGGGTACCGTATAGGTAAGTGTGCATCTAGTAAATAGATTCAGCAAGACATGACCGGTCTGATCATTTCAATCATTACGTGAATTTCAAAAGATATACTTATATTTTTACAGACGGAATTAAGTATTTTTTATGAACGGTCCCAAACAGAGATACTATTAAAAACCAAAACAAGATATACTTAAATTTTAAACCTCCCTATTAAGTATAACTTGGTTCAATTTTCTCTAGCAACTCAGTATGAGACAATTTACCAAGACTATCGACCCCTGAGGAAAGCTAGCCTAATTGCATACTTTATAAACATAATTTAACTAATACACCTAATATAAATGAAAAACAATATTTTACCACAAAATTTCTAAATAAAGGATTTATCTTTATGACATGAACAAGGTTGTTTAACAGTATTATATCTTTTTATTAACCCTCTAAATGATGATAAGCAAGATAGTTTAGCAAAGACCTTAAACAAAGTATTCTCGAACCAGCAGTTTTGCGAATTAAAGTGTAAGTCAAATGTTCTATCCATAGCTTTAGAAGGTGATCCTACACTGTGTACTGCACTCTGTAAGTGTCATTATGAGTAGTATAAAAGTTAAGCGTACTGTTTGTGTATGTTTGCATCGAGTACATATTTTCAGCAAGACATGACCGGTCTAATCAGTTTCAATCATAACATGAATTTAAGAAAAAAATATACTTTACATTTTTTCAGACAGAATTAAGTATTTTTTATGAACGGTCCCAAACAGAGATACTATTAAAAACCAAAACAAGATATACTTAAATTTTAAACCTCCCTATTAAGTATAATTTGGTTCAATTTTCTCTAGCAACTCAGTATGAGACAATTTACCAAGACTATCGACCCCTGAGGAAAGCTAGCCTAATTGCATACTTTATAAACATAATTTAACTAATACACCTAATATAAATGAAAAACAATATTTTACCACAAAATTTCTAAATAAAGGATTTATCTTTATGACATGAACAAGGTTGTTTAACAGTATTATATCTTTTTATTAACCCTCTAAATGATGATAAGCAAGATAGTTTAGCAAAGACCTTAAAATAAGTATTCTCGAACCAGCAGTTTTACGAATTAAAGTGTAAGTCAAATGTTCTATCCATAGCTTTAGAAGGTGACCCTACACTGTGTACTGCACTCTGTAAGTGTCATGTAGGAGAGTATGAATGTTAAGGGTACCGTATAGGTAAGTGTGCATCGAGTAAATAGTTTCAGCAAGACCTGATCGGTCTGATCATTTCAATCATAACGTGAATTTAAAAGATATATACTTTACATTTTTACAGACAGAATTAAGTATTTTTTGTGAACGGTCCCAAACAGAGATACTATTAAAAACCAAAACAAGATATACTTAAATTTTAAACCTCCCTATTAAGTATAACTTGGTTCGATTTTCTCTACCAACTCAGTATGAGACAATTTACCAAGACTATCGACCCCTTAGGAAAGCTAGTCTAATTGGATACTTCATAAACCTAATTTAACAAATACGCCTAATATAAATGAAAATCAATATTTTACCTCGAAATTTCTTTATATAGGATTTATAATAATGACAGGAACAAGGTTGTTTAACAGTACTATATTTTTTTTAATGAACCCTCTAAATGATGTTAAGCAAGATAGTTTAGAAAAGACCTTGAAAAAAGTATTCTCGAACCAGCAGTTTTGCGAATTAAAGTGTTAGTCAAATGTTCTATCCAGAGCGTTAGAAGGTTGCCCTACACTGTGCACTGCATTCTCTAAGTGTCATGTAGGAGAGTATGAATGTTAAGGGTACCCTATAGGTAAGGGTGCATCGAGTACTTATTTTCAAAAAGCCAGGACCGGTCTAATCATTTTCATCATTACGTGAATTTAAAAAAATAGACTTTACATTTTTACAGACGGAATTAAGTATTTTTTGTGAACGATCCCAATCAGAGATACTATTAAAAACCAAAACAAGATATACTTAAATTTTAAACCTCCCTATTAAGGATATCTTGGTTCGCTTTCCTATAGCAACTCAGTATGAGACAATTTACCAAGACTATCGACCCCTGAGGAAAGCTAGCCTGATTGCATATTTCATAAACTTAATTTAACAAATACACCTAATATAAATGAAATTCAATAATTTACCACGAAATATCTTTATAAAGGATTTACCATTATGAAAGAAAAAAATTGATCAACACTATTTTATTTTATTTTTAATCCCTCTAAATGATGTTAAGTAAGATAGTTTAGCAAAGACCTTAAATATAGTATTCTAGAGCCAGCAGTATTGTGAATTATGGTCTAAGTCAAATGATTTATCCTGAGAGTTAGAAGGTTGCTCTACACAGTGTACTGCCTTCTGTTAGTGTCATGATGAGTAGTATGAATGTTAAGGGTACCCTATAGGTAAGGGTGCATCGAGTACTTATTTTCAAAAAGCCAGGACTGGTCTAATCATTTTCATCATTACGTGAATTTAAAAAGATAAACTTTACATTTTTACAAACGGAATTAAGTATTTTTTATGAAGGTCCCAATCAGAGATACTATTAAAAACCAAAACAAGATATACTTAAATTTTAAACCTCCCTATTAAGTATAACTTGGTTCGATTTTCTCTAGCAACTCAGTATGAGACAATTTACCAAGACTATCGACCCCTGAGGAAAGCTAGCCTGATTGCATATTTCATAAACTTAATTTAACAAATACACCTAATATAAATGAATTTCAATAATTTACCACGAAATATCTTTATAAAGGATTTACCATTATGAAAGAAAAAAATTGATCAACACCATTTTATTTTATTTTTAATCCCTCTAACTGATGTTAAGTAAGATAGTTTAGCAAAGACCTTAAATATAGTATTCTAGAGCCAGCAGTATTGTGAATTATGGTCTAAGTCAAATGATTTATCCTGAGAGTTAGAAGGTTGCTCTACACAGTGTACTGCATTCTGTAAGTGTCATGTAGGAGAGTATGAATGTTAAGGGTACCGTATAGGTAAGTGTGCATCGAGTAAATAGTTTCAGCAAGACATGACCGGTCTGATCATTTCAATCATTACGTGAATTTAAAAAGATATACTTATATTTTTACAGACGGAATTAAGTATTTTTTATGAACGGTCCCAAACAGAGATACTATTAAAAACCAAAACAAGATATACTTAAATTTTAAACCTCTCTATTAAGTATAACTTGGTTCGATTTCCTCTAGCAACTCAGTAGGAGACAATATACCGAGACTAACGACCCTTGAGGAAAGCTAGCCTGATTGCATATTTCATAAACTTAATTTAACAAATACAGCTAATATAAATGAAATTCAATATTTTACCTCGAAATTTCTTTTTATAGGATTTATAATTATGACAGGAACAAGGTTGTTTAACAGTACTATATTTTTTTTATGAACCCTCTAAATGATGCTAAGCAAGATAGTTTAGAAAAGACCTTGAAAAAAGTATTCTCGAACCAGCAGTTTTGCGAATTAAAGTGTAATTCAAATGTTCTATCCAGAGCGTTAGAAGGTTGCCCTACACTGTGTACTGCATTCTGTAAGTGTCATGTAGGAGATTATGAATGTTAAGGGTACCGTATAGGTAAGGGTGCATCGAGTACTTATTTTCAAAAAGCCCGGACCGGTCTAATCAGTTTCATCATTACGTGAATTTAAAAAGATATACTTTACATTTTTATAGAGGAATTAAGTATTTTTTATGAAGGTCCCAATCAGAGATACTATTAAAAACCAAAACATGATATACTTAAATTTTAAACCTCCCTATTAAGTATAACTTGGTTCGATTTCCTCTAGCAACTCAGTATGAGAAAATTTACCGAGACTATCGACCCCTTAGGAAAGCTAGTCTAATTGGATACGTCATAAACGTAACTTAACAAATACACCCAGTATAAATGAAAATCAATATTTTACCTCGAAATTTCTTTTTATAGGATTTATAATTATGACAGGAACAAGGTTGTTTAACAGTACTATATTTTTTTTATGAACCCTCTAAATGATGCTAAGCAAGATAGTTTAGAAAAGACCTTGAAAAAAGTATTCTCGAACCAGCAGTTTTGCGAATTAAAGTGTTAGTCAAATGTTCTATCCATAGCTTTAGAAGGTGGCCCTACACTGTGTACTGCATTCTGTAAGTGTCATGTAGGAGAGTATGAATGTTAAGGATACCATATAGGTAAGTGTGCATCGAGTAAATAGTTTCAGCAAGACATGACCGGTCTGATCATTTCAATCATTACGTGAATTTAAAAAGATATACTTATATTTTTACAGACGGAATTAAGTATTTTTTATGAACGGTCCCAATCAGAGATACTATTAAAAACCAAAACAAAATATACTTAAATTTTAAACCTCCCTATTAAGTATAACTTGGTTCAATTTCCTCTAGCAACTCAGTATGAGACAATATACCGAGACTATCGACCCGTTAGGAAAGCTAGTCTAATTGCATACTTCATAAGCTGTATTTAACAAATACACCTATTACAAATGAAAAACAATATTTTACCTCGAAATTTCTTTACAAAGGATTTATAATTATGACACGAACGAGGTTGTTTGACAGTATTATATTTTTTTTATTAACCCTCTAAATGATGCTAAGGAAGATAGTTTAGAAAAGACCTTAAACAAAGTATTCTCGAACCAGCAGTTTTGCGAATTAAAGTGGAAGTCAAATGTTCTATCCATAGCTTTAGAAGGTGGCCCTACACTGTGTACTGCATTCTGTAAGTGTCATGTAGGAGAGTATGAATGTTAAGGGTACCGTATAGGTAAGTGTGCATCGAGTAAATAGTTTCAGCAAGACATGACCGGTCTGATCATTTCAATCATTACGTGAATTTAAAAAGATATACTTATATTTTTACAGACGGAATTAAGTATATTTTATGAACGGTCCCAATCAGAGATACTATTAAAAACCAAAACAAGATATACTTAAATTTTAAACCTCCCTATTAAGTATAACTTGGTTCGATTTTCTCCAGCAACTCAGTATTAGACAATTTATCAAGACTATCGACCCCTGAGGAAAGCTAGCCTAATTGCATACTTTATAAACATAATTTAACTAATACACCTAATATAAATGAAAAACAATATTTTACCACAAAATTTCTAAATAAAGGATTTACCATTATGAAAGAAAAAAATTGATCAACAGCATTTTATTTTATTTTTAATCCCTCTAAATGATGTTAAGTAAGATAGTTTAGCAACGACCTTAAATAAAGTATTCTAGAGCCAGCAGTATTATGAATTATGGTCTAAGTCAAATGATTTATCCTGAGAGATAGAAGGTTGCTCTACACAGTGTACTGCCTTCTGTTAGTGTCATGATGAGTAGTATGAATGTTAAGGGTACCGCATAGGTAAGGGTGCATCGAGTACTTATTTTCAAAAAGCCAGGACCCGTCTAATCAGTTTCATCATAACGTGAATTTAAGAAAAAAATATATTTACATTAAGTATTTTTTGTGAACGGTCCCAAACAGAGATACTATTAAAAACCAAAACAAGATATACTTAAATTTTAAACCTCCCTATTAAGTATAACTTGGTTCGATTTTCTCTAGCAACTCAGTATGAGACAATATACCGAGACTATCGACCCCTTAGGAAAGCTAGTCTAATTGCATACTTCATAAACGTAACTTAACAAATACACCCAATATAAATGAAAATCAATATTTTACCTCGAAATTTCTTTATATAGGATTTATAATTATGACAGGAACAAGGTTGTTTAACAGTATTATATTTTTTTTATTAACCCTCTAAATGATGCTAAGCAAGATAGTTTAGAAAAGACCTTGAAAAAAGGATTCTCGAACCAGCAGTTTTGCGAATTAAAGTGTTAGTCAAATGTTCTATCCAGAGCGTTAGAAGGTTGCCCTACACTGTGCACTGCATTCTCTAAGCGTCATGTAGGAGAGTATGAATGTTAAGGGTACCCTATAGGTAAGGGTGCATCGAGTACTTATTTTCAAAAAGCCAGGACCGGTCTAATCATTTTCATCATTACGTGAATTTAAAAAGATAAACTTTACATTTTTACAAACGGAATTAAGTATTTTTTGTGAACGATCCCAATCAGAGATACTATTAAAAACCAAAACAAGATATACTTAAATTTTAAACCTCCCTATTAAGTATAACTTGGTTCGATTTCCTCTAGCAACTCAGTATGAGAAAATTTACCGAGACTATCGACCCCTTAGGAAAGCTAGTCTAATTGGATACTTCATAAAGGTAACATAACAAATACACATAATATAAATGAAAATCAATATTTTACCTCGAAATTTCTTTACAAAGGATTTATAATTATGACACGAACGAGATTGTTTGACAGTATTATATTTTTTTTATTAACCCTCTAAATGATGCTAAACAAGATAGTTTAGAAAAGACCATAAACAAAGTATTCTCGAACCAGCAGTTTTGCGAATTAAAGTGGAAGTCAAATGTTCTATCCATAGCTTTATAAGGTGGGCCTACACTGTGTACTGCATTCTGTAAGTGTCATGTAGGAGAGTATGAATGTTAAGGGTACCGTATAGGTAAGTGTGCATCGAGTAAATAGTTTCAGCAAGACATGACCGGTCTGATCATTTCAATCATTACGTGAATTTAAAAAGATATACTTATATTTTTACAGACGGAATTAAGTATATTTTATGAACGGTCCCAATCAGAGATACTATTAAAAACCAAAACAAGATATACTTAAATTTTAAACCTCCCTATTAAGTATAACTTGGTTCAATTTCCTCTAGCAACTCAGTATGAGACAATTTACCAAGACTATCGACCCCTGAGGAAAGCTAGCCTAATTGCATACTTCATAAGCTTTATTTAACAAATACACCTATTTTAAATGAAAAACAATATTTTACTTGAAATTTCTTTACAAAGGATTTATAATTATGACACGAACGAGGTTGTTTAACAGTATTATATTTTTTTTATTAACCCTCTAAATGATGCTAAGCAAGATAGTTTAGAAAAGACCTTAAACAAAGTATTCTCGAACCAGCAGTTTTGCGAATTAAAGTGTGAGTCAAATGTTCTATCCATAGCTTTAGAAGGTGGCCCTACACTGTGTA
This sequence comes from Arma custos, assembly GCA_037127475.1. Classification (NCBI taxonomy): domain Eukaryota; kingdom Metazoa; phylum Arthropoda; class Insecta; order Hemiptera; family Pentatomidae; genus Arma; species Arma custos. Next base: position 63,525 of record JBBAGI010000151.1, on the reverse strand, counting down.
CTGCATTCTGTAAGTGTCATGTAGGAGAGTATGAATGTTAAGGGTACCGTATAGGTAAGTGTGCATCGAGTAAATAGTTTCAGCAAGACATGACCGGTCTGATCATTTTAATCATAACGTGAATTTAAAAAGATATACTTATATTTTTACAGACGGAATTAAGTATATTTTATGAACGGTCCCAATCAGAGATACTATTAAAAACCAAAACAAGATATACTTAAATTTTAAACCTCCCTATTAAGTATAACTTGGTTCAATTTCCTCTAGCAACTCAGTATGAGACAATTTACCAAGACTATCGACCCCTGAGGAAAGCTAGCCTAATTGCATACTTCATAAGCTTTATTTAACAAATACACCTATTTTAAATGAAAAACAATATTTTACTTGAAATTTCTTTACAAAGGATTTATAATTATGACACGAACGAGGTTGTTTAACAGTATTATATTTTTTTTATTAACCCTCTAAATGATGCTAAGCAAGATAGTTTAGAAAAGACCTTAAATAAAGTATTCTAGAGCCAGCAGTATTGTGAATTATGGTCTAAGTCAAATGTTCTATCCTGAGAGTTAGAAGGTTGCTCTACACAGTGTACTGCCTTCTGTTAGTGTCATTATGAGTAGTATAAAAGTTAAGCGTACTGTTTGTGTATGTTTACATCGAGTACATATTTTCAGCAAGACATGACCGGTCTAATCAGTTTCATCATAACGTGAATTAAAAAAAATATTCTTTTAATTTTTACAGACGGAATTAAGTATTTTTTATGAACGGTCCCAATCAGAGATACTATTAAAAACCAAAACAAGATATACTTAAATTTTAAACCTCCCTATTAAGTATAACTTGGTTCGATTTTCTCTAGCAACTCAGTATGAGACAATTTACCAAGACTATCGACCCCTGAGGAAAGCTAGCCTAATTGCATACTTTATAAACATAATTTAACTAATACACCTAATATAAATGAAAAACAATATTTTACCACAAAATTTCTAAATAAAGGATTTACCATTGTGAAAGAAAAAAATTGATCAACAGAATTTTATTTTATTTTTAATCCCTCTAAATGATGTTAAGTAAGATAGTTTAGCAAAGACCTTAAATAAAGTATTATAGAGCCAGCAGTATTGTGAATTATGGTCTAAGTCAAATGTTCTATCCTGAGAGTTAGAAGGTTGCTCTACACAGTGTACTGCCTTCTGTTAGTGTCATTATGAGTACTATAAAAGTTAAGCGTACTGTTTGTGTATGTTTGCATCGAGTACATATTTTCAGCAAGACATGACCGGTCTAATCAGTTTCATCATTACGTGAATTTAAAAAAATATTCTTTTAATTTTTACAGACGGAATTAAGTATTTTTTATGAACGGTCCCAATCAGAGATACTATTAAAAACCAAAACAAGATATACTTAAATTTTAAACCTCCCTATTAAGTATAACTTGGTTCGATTTCCTCTAGCAACTCAGTAGGAGACAATTTACCGAGACTATCGACCCCTTAGGAAAGCTAGTCTAATTGGATACTTCATAAAGGTAACATAACAAATACACATAATATAAATGAAAATCAATATTTTACCTCGAAATTTCTTTACAAAGGATTTATAATTATGGCAGGAACGAGGTTGTTTAACAGTATTATATTTTTTTTATTAACCCTCTAAATGATGCTAAGCAAGATAGTTTAGAAAAGACCTTAAACAAAGTATTCTTGAACCAGCAGTTTTGCGAATTAAAGTGTAATTCAAATGTTCTATCCAGAGCGTTAGAAGGTTGCCCTACACTGTGTACTGCATTCTGTAAGTGTCATGTAGGAGAGTATGAATGTTAAGGGTACCCTACAGGTAAGGGTGCATCGAGTACTTATTTTCAAAAAGCCAGGACCGGTCTAATCATTTTCATCATTACGTGAATTTAAAAAAATAGACTTTACATTTTTACAGACGGAATTAAGTATTTTTTGTGAACGATATTAAGGATATCTTGGTTCACTTTCCTATAGCAACTCAGTATGAGACAATTTACCAAGACTATCGACCCCTGAGGAAAGCTAGCCTGATTGCATATTTCATAAACTTAATTTAACAAATACACCTAATATAAATGAAATTCAATAATTTACCACGAAATATCTTTATAAAGGATTTACCATTATGAAAGAAAAAAATTGATCAACACCATTTTATTTTATTTTTAATCCCTCTAAATGATGTTAAGTAAGATAGTTTAGCAAAGACCTTAAATATAGTATTCAAGAGCCAGCAGTATTATGAATTATGGTCTAAGTCAAATGATTTATCCTGAGAGATAGAAGGTTGCTCTACACAGTGTACAGCCTTCTGTTAGTGTCATGATGAGTAGTATGAATGTTAAGGGTACCCTATAGGTAAGGGTGCATCGAGTACTTATTTTCAAAAAGCCAGGACCGGTCTAATCATTTTCATCATTACGTGAATTTAAAAAGATAAACTTTACATTTTTACAAACGGAATTAAGTATTTTTTGTGAACGATCCCAATCAGAGATACTATTAAAAACCAAAACAAGATATACTTAAATTTTAAACCCCCCTATTAAGTATAACTTGGTTTGATTTCCTCTAACAACTCAGTATGAGAAAATTTACCGAGACTATCGACCCCTTAGGAAAGCTAGTCTAATTGGATACTTCATAAACGTAACTTAACAAATACACCCAGTATAAATGAAAATCAATATTTTACCTCGAAATTTCTTTTTATAGGATTTATAATTATGACAGGAACAAGGTTGTTTAACAGTACTATATTTTTTTTATGAACCCTCTAAATGATGCTAAGCAAGATAGTTTAGAAAAGATCTTAAATAAAGTAATCTAGAGCCAGCAGTATTGTGAATTATGGTCTAAGTCAAATGTTCTATCCTGAGAGTTAGAAGGTTGCTCTACACAGTGTACTGCCTTCTGTTAGTGTCATTATGAGTAGTATAAAAGTTAAGCGTACTGTTTGTGTATGTTTGCATCGAGTACATATTTTCAGCAAGACATGATTGGTCTAATCAGTTTCATCATAACGTGAATTTAAAAAAATATTCTTTTAATTTTTACAGACGGAATTAAGTATTTTTTATGAACGGTCCCAATCAGAGATACTATTAAAAACCAAAACAAGATAAACTTAAATTTTAAACCTCCCTATTAAGTATAACTTGGTTCGATTTCCTCTAGCAACTCAGTAGGAGACAATTTACCGAGACTATCGACCCCTTAGGAAAGCTAGTCTAATTGGATACTTCATAAAGGTAACATAACAAATACACATAATATAAATGAAAATCAATATTTTACCTCGAAATTTCTTTACAAAGGATTTATAATTATGGCAGGAACGAGGTTGTTTAACAGTATTATATTTTTTTTATTAACCCTCTAAATGATGCTAAGCAAGATAGTTTAGAAAAGACCTTAAACAAAGTATTCTCGAACCAGCAGTTTTGCGAATTAAAGTGTAAGTCAAATGTTCTATCCAGAGCGTTAGAAGGTTGCCCTACACTGTGTACTGCATTCTGTAAGTGTCATGTAGGAGATTATGAATGATAAGGGTACCCTATAGGTAAGGGTGCATCGAGTACTTATTTTCAAAAAGCCCGGTCCGGTCTAATCAGTTTCATCATTACGTGAATTTAAAAAGATATACTTTACATTTTTATAGAGGAATTAAGTATTTTTTATGAAGGTCCCAATCAGAGATACTATTAAAAACCAAAACAAGATATACTTAAATTTTAAACCTCCCTATTAAGTATAACTTGGTTCAATTTCCTCTAGCAACTCAGTATGGGACAATATACCGAGACTATCGACCCCTTAGGAAAGCTAGTCTAATTGCATACTTCATAAGCTGTATTTAACAAATACACCTATTACAAATGAAAAACAATATTTTACCTCGAAATTTCTTTACAAAGGATTTATAATTATGACAGGAACAAGGTTGTTTAACAGTACTATATTTTTTTTATGAACCCTCTAAATGATGCTAAGCAAGATAGTTTAGAAAAGACCTTGAAAAAAGTATTCTCGAACCAGCAGTTTTGCGAATTAAAGTGTTAGTCAAATGTTCTATCCTGAGAGTTAGAAGGTTGCTCTACACAGTGTACTGCCTTCTGTTAGTGTCATTATGAGTAGTATAAAAGTTAAGCGTACTGTTTGTGTATGTTTGCATCGAGTACATATTTTCAGCAAGACATGACCGGTCTAATCAGTTTCATCATAACGTGAATTTAAAAAAATATTCTTTTAATTTTTACAGACGGAATTAAGTATTTTTTATGAACGGTCCCAATCAGAGATACTATTAAAAACCAAAACAAGATATACTTAAATTTTAAACCTCCCTATTAAGTATAACTTGGTTCAATTTCCTCTAGCAACTCAGTATGGGACAATATACCGAGACTATCGACCCCTTAGGAAAGCTAGTCTAATTGCATACTTCATAAGCTGTATTTAACAAATACACCTATTACAAATGAAAAACAATATTTTACCTCGAAATTTCTTTACAAAGGATTTATAATTATGACAGGAACAAGGTTGTTTAACAGTACTATATTTTTTTTATGAACCCTCTAAATGATGCTAAGCAAGATAGTTTAGAAAAGACCTTGAAAAAAGTATTCTCGAACCAGCAGTTTTGCGAATTAAAGTGTTAGTCAAATGTTCTATCCTGAGAGTTAGAAGGTTGCTCTACACAGTGTACTGCCTTCTGTTAGTGTCATTATGAGTAGTATAAAAGTTAAGCGTACTGTTTGTGTATGTTTGCATCGAGTACATATTTTCAGCAAGACATGACCGGTCTAATCAGTTTCATCATAACGTGAATTTAAAAAAATATTCTTTTAATTTTTACAGACGGAATTAAGTATTTTTTATGAACGGTCCCAATCAGAGATACTATTAAAAACCAAAACAAGATATACTTAAATTTTAAACCTCCCTATTAAGTATAACTTGGTTCAATTTCCTCTAGCAACTCAGTATGGGACAATATACCGAGACTATCGACCCCTTAGGAAAGCTAGTCTAATTGTATACTTCATAAGCTGTATTTAACAAATACACCTATTACAAATGAAAAACAATATTTTACCTCGAAATTTCTTTACAAAGGATTTATAATTATGACACGAACGAGGTTGTTTAACAGTATTATATTTTTTTTATTAACCCTCTAAATGATGCTAAGCAAGATAGTTTAGAAAAGACCTTAAACAAAGTATTCTCGAACCAGCAGTTTTGCGAATTAAAGTGTAATTCAAATGTTCTATCCAGAGCGTTAGAAGGTTGCCCTACACTGTGTACTGCATTCTGTAAGTGTCATGTAGGAGAGTATGAATGTTAAGGGTACCGTATAGGTAAGTGTGCATCGAGTAAATAGTTTCAGCAAGACATGACCGGTCTGATCATTTCAATCATTACGTGAATTTAAAAAGATATACTTATATTTTTACAGACGGAATTAAGTATTTTTTGTGAACGATCCCAATCAGAGATACTATTAAAAACCAAAACAAGATATACTTAAATTTTAAACCTCCCTATTAAGGATATCTTGGTTCGCTTTCCTATAGCAACTCAGTATGAGACAATTTACCAAGACTATCGACCCCTGAGGAAAGCTAGCCTGATTGCATATTTCATAAACTTAATTTAACAAATACACCTAATATAAATGAAATTCAATAATTTACCACGAAATATCTTTATAAAGGATTTACCATTATGAAAGAAAAAAATTGATCAACACCATTTTATTTTATTTTTAATCCCTCTAAATGATGTTAAGTAAGATAGTTTAGCAAAGACCTTAAATATAGTATTCAAGAGCCAGCAGTATTATGAATTATGGTCTAAGTCAAATGATTTATCCTGAGAGATAGAAGGTTGCTCTACACAGTGTACTGCCTTCTGTTAGTGTCATGATGAGTAGTATAAAAGTTAAGCGTACTGTTTGTGTATGTTTGCATCGAGTACATATTTTCAGCAAGACATGACCGGTCTAATCAGTTTCATCATAACGTGAATTTAAAAAAATATTCTTTTAATTTTTACAGACGGAATTAAGTATTTTTTATGAACGGTCCCAATCAGAGATACTATTAAAAACCAAAACAAGATATACTTAAATTTTAAACCTCCCTATTAAGTATAACTTGGTTCGATTTCCTCTAGCAACTCAGTAGGAGACAATTTACCGAGACTATCGACCCCTTAGGAAAGCTAGTCTAATTGGATACTTCATAAAGGTAACATAACAAATACACATAATATAAATGAAAATCAATATTTTACCTCGAAATTTCTTTACAAAGAATTTATAATTATGGCAGGAACGAGGTTGTTTTACAGTATTATATTTTTTTTATTAACCCTCTAAATGATGCTAAGCAAGATAGTTTAGAAAAGACCTTAAACAAAGTATTCTCGAACCAGCAGTTTTGCGAATTAAAGTGTAAGTCAAATGTTCTATCCAGAGCGTTAGAAGGTTGCCCTACACTGTGTACTGCATTCTGTAAGTGTCATGTAGGAGATTATGAATGATAAGGGTACCCTATAGGTAAGGGTGCATCGAGTACTTATTTTCAAAAAGCCCGGACCGGTCTAATCAGTTTCATCATTACGTGAATTTAAAAAGATATACTTTACATTTTTATAGAGGAATTAAGTATTTTTTATGAAGGTCCCAATCAGAGATACTATTAAAAACCAAAACAAGATATACTTAAATTTTAAACCTCCCTATTAAGTATAACTTGGTTCAATTTCCTCTAGCAACTCAGTATGGGACAATATACCGAGACTATCGACCCCTTAGGAAAGCTAGTCTAATTGTATACTTCATAAGCTGTATTTAACAAATACACCTATTACAAATGAAAAACAATATTTTACCTCGAAATTTCTTTACAAAGGATTTATAATTATGACACGAACGAGGTTGTTTAACAGTATTATATTTTTTTTATTAACCCTCTAAATGATGCTAAGCAAGATAGTTTAGAAAAGACCTTAAACAAAGTATTCTCGAACCAGCAGTTTTGCGAATTAAAGTGGAAGTCAAATGTTCTATCCATAGCTTTAGAAGGTGGCCCTACACTGTGTACTGCATTCTGTAAGTGTCATGTAGGAGAGTATGAATGTTAAGGGTACCGTATAGGTAAGTGTGCATCTAGTAAATAGATTCAGCAAGACATGACCGGTCTGATCATTTCAATCATTACGTGAATTTCAAAAGATATACTTATATTTTTACAGACGGAATTAAGTATTTTTTATGAACGGTCCCAAACAGAGATACTATTAAAAACCAAAACAAGATATACTTAAATTTTAAACCTCCCTATTAAGTATAACTTGGTTCAATTTTCTCTAGCAACTCAGTATGAGACAATTTACCAAGACTATCGACCCCTGAGGAAAGCTAGCCTAATTGCATACTTTATAAACATAATTTAACTAATACACCTAATATAAATGAAAAACAATATTTTACCACAAAATTTCTAAATAAAGGATTTATCTTTATGACATGAACAAGGTTGTTTAACAGTATTATATCTTTTTATTAACCCTCTAAATGATGATAAGCAAGATAGTTTAGCAAAGACCTTAAACAAAGTATTCTCGAACCAGCAGTTTTGCGAATTAAAGTGTAAGTCAAATGTTCTATCCATAGCTTTAGAAGGTGATCCTACACTGTGTACTGCACTCTGTAAGTGTCATTATGAGTAGTATAAAAGTTAAGCGTACTGTTTGTGTATGTTTGCATCGAGTACATATTTTCAGCAAGACATGACCGGTCTAATCAGTTTCAATCATAACATGAATTTAAGAAAAAAATATACTTTACATTTTTTCAGACAGAATTAAGTATTTTTTATGAACGGTCCCAAACAGAGATACTATTAAAAACCAAAACAAGATATACTTAAATTTTAAACCTCCCTATTAAGTATAATTTGGTTCAATTTTCTCTAGCAACTCAGTATGAGACAATTTACCAAGACTATCGACCCCTGAGGAAAGCTAGCCTAATTGCATACTTTATAAACATAATTTAACTAATACACCTAATATAAATGAAAAACAATATTTTACCACAAAATTTCTAAATAAAGGATTTATCTTTATGACATGAACAAGGTTGTTTAACAGTATTATATCTTTTTATTAACCCTCTAAATGATGATAAGCAAGATAGTTTAGCAAAGACCTTAAAATAAGTATTCTCGAACCAGCAGTTTTACGAATTAAAGTGTAAGTCAAATGTTCTATCCATAGCTTTAGAAGGTGACCCTACACTGTGTACTGCACTCTGTAAGTGTCATGTAGGAGAGTATGAATGTTAAGGGTACCGTATAGGTAAGTGTGCATCGAGTAAATAGTTTCAGCAAGACCTGATCGGTCTGATCATTTCAATCATAACGTGAATTTAAAAGATATATACTTTACATTTTTACAGACAGAATTAAGTATTTTTTGTGAACGGTCCCAAACAGAGATACTATTAAAAACCAAAACAAGATATACTTAAATTTTAAACCTCCCTATTAAGTATAACTTGGTTCGATTTTCTCTACCAACTCAGTATGAGACAATTTACCAAGACTATCGACCCCTTAGGAAAGCTAGTCTAATTGGATACTTCATAAACCTAATTTAACAAATACGCCTAATATAAATGAAAATCAATATTTTACCTCGAAATTTCTTTATATAGGATTTATAATAATGACAGGAACAAGGTTGTTTAACAGTACTATATTTTTTTTAATGAACCCTCTAAATGATGTTAAGCAAGATAGTTTAGAAAAGACCTTGAAAAAAGTATTCTCGAACCAGCAGTTTTGCGAATTAAAGTGTTAGTCAAATGTTCTATCCAGAGCGTTAGAAGGTTGCCCTACACTGTGCACTGCATTCTCTAAGTGTCATGTAGGAGAGTATGAATGTTAAGGGTACCCTATAGGTAAGGGTGCATCGAGTACTTATTTTCAAAAAGCCAGGACCGGTCTAATCATTTTCATCATTACGTGAATTTAAAAAAATAGACTTTACATTTTTACAGACGGAATTAAGTATTTTTTGTGAACGATCCCAATCAGAGATACTATTAAAAACCAAAACAAGATATACTTAAATTTTAAACCTCCCTATTAAGGATATCTTGGTTCGCTTTCCTCTAGCAACTCAGTATGAGAAAATTTACCGAGACTATCGACCCCTTAGGAAAGCTAGTCTAATTGGATACTTCATAAAGGTAACATAACAAATACACATAATATAAATGAAAATCAATATTTTACCTCGAAATTTCTTTACAAAGGATTTATAATTATGACACGAACGAGATTGTTTGACAGTATTATATTTTTTTTATTAACCCTCTAAATGATGCTAAACAAGATAGTTTAGAAAAGACCATAAACAAAGTATTCTCGAACCAGCAGTTTTGCGAATTAAAGTGGAAGTCAAATGTTCTATCCATAGCTTTATAAGGTGGGCCTACACTGTGTACTGCATTCTGTAAGTGTCATGTAGGAGAGTATGAATGTTAAGGGTACCGTATAGGTAAGTGTGCATCGAGTAAATAGTTTCAGCAAGACATGACCGGTCTGATCATTTCAATCATTACGTGAATTTAAAAAGATATACTTATATTTTTACAGACGGAATTAAGTATATTTTATGAACGGTCCCAATCAGAGATACTATTAAAAACCAAAACAAGATATACTTAAATTTTAAACCTCCCTATTAAGTATAACTTGGTTCAATTTCCTCTAGCAACTCAGTATGAGACAATTTACCAAGACTATCGACCCCTGAGGAAAGCTAGCCTAATTGCATACTTCATAAGCTTTATTTAACAAATACACCTATTTTAAATGAAAAACAATATTTTACTTGAAATTTCTTTACAAAGGATTTATAATTATGACACGAACGAGGTTGTTTAACAGTATTATATTTTTTTTATTAACCCTCTAAATGATGCTAAGCAAGATAGTTTAGAAAAGACCTTAAACAAAGTATTCTCGAACCAGCAGTTTTGCGAATTAAAGTGTGAGTCAAATGTTCTATCCATAGCTTTAGAAGGTGGCCCTACACTGTGTACTGCATTCTGTAAGTGTCATGTAGGAGAGTATGAATGTTAAGGGTACCGTATAGGTAAGTGTGCATCGAGTAAATAGTTTCAGCAAGACATGACCGGTCTGATCATTTTAATCATAACGTGAATTTAAAAAGATATACTTATATTTTTACAGACGGAATTAAGTATATTTTATGAACGGTCCCAATCAGAGATACTATTAAAAACCAAAACAAGATATACTTAAATTTTAAACCTCCCTATTAAGTATAACTTGGTTCAATTTCCTCTAGCAACTCAGTATGAGACAATTTACCAAGACTATCGACCCCTGAGGAAAGCTAGCCTAATTGCATACTTCATAAGCTTTATTTAACAAATACACCTATTTTAAATGAAAAACAATATTTTACTTGAAATTTCTTTACAAAGGATTTATAATTATGACACGAACGAGGTTGTTTAACAGTATTATATTTTTTTTATTAACCCTCTAAATGATGCTAAGCAAGATAGTTTAGAAAAGACCTTAAATAAAGTATTCTAGAGCCAGCAGTATTGTGAATTATGGTCTAAGTCAAATGTTCTATCCTGAGAGTTAGAAGGTTGCTCTACACAGTGTACTGCCTTCTGTTAGTGTCATTATGAGTAGTATAAAAGTTAAGCGTACTGTTTGTGTATGTTTACATCGAGTACATATTTTCAGCAAGACATGACCGGTCTAATCAGTTTCATCATAACGTGAATTAAAAAAAATATTCTTTTAATTTTTACAGACGGAATTAAGTATTTTTTATGAACGGTCCCAATCAGAGATACTATTAAAAACCAAAACAAGATATACTTAAATTTTAAACCTCCCTATTAAGTATAACTTGGTTCGATTTTCTCTAGCAACTCAGTATGAGACAATTTACCAAGACTATCGACCCCTGAGGAAAGCTAGCCTAATTGCATACTTTATAAACATAATTTAACTAATACACCTAATATAAATGAAAAACAATATTTTACCACAAAATTTCTAAATAAAGGATTTACCATTGTGAAAGAAAAAAATTGATCAACAGAATTTTATTTTATTTTTAATCCCTCTAAATGATGTTAAGTAAGATAGTTTAGCAAAGACCTTAAATAAAGTATTATAGAGCCAGCAGTATTGTGAATTATGGTCTAAGTCAAATGTTCTATCCTGAGAGTTAGAAGGTTGCTCTACACAGTGTACTGCCTTCTGTTAGTGTCATTATGAGTACTATAAAAGTTAAGCGTACTGTTTGTGTATGTTTGCATCGAGTACATATTTTCAGCAAGACATGACCGGTCTAATCAGTTTCATCATTACGTGAATTTAAAAAAATATTCTTTTAATTTTTACAGACGGAATTAAGTATTTTTTATGAACGGTCCCAATCAGAGATACTATTAAAAACCAAAACAAGATATACTTAAATTTTAAACCTCCCTATTAAGTATAACTTGGTTCGATTTCCTCTAGCAACTCAGTAGGAGACAATTTACCGAGACTATCGACCCCTTAGGAAAGCTAGTCTAATTGGATACTTCATAAAGGTAACATAACAAATACACATAATATAAATGAAAATCAATATTTTACCTCGAAATTTCTTTACAAAGGATTTATAATTATGGCAGGAACGAGGTTGTTTAACAGTATTATATTTTTTTTATTAACCCTCTAAATGATGCTAAGCAAGATAGTTTAGAAAAGACCTTAAACAAAGTATTCTTGAACCAGCAGTTTTGCGAATTAAAGTGTAATTCAAATGTTCTATCCAGAGCGTTAGAAGGTTGCCCTACACTGTGTACTGCATTCTGTAAGTGTCATGTAGGAGAGTATGAATGTTAAGGGTACCCTACAGGTAAGGGTGCATCGAGTACTTATTTTCAAAAAGCCAGGACCGGTCTAATCATTTTCATCATTACGTGAATTTAAAAAAATAGACTTTACATTTTTACAGACGGAATTAAGTATTTTTTGTGAACGATATTAAGGATATCTTGGTTCACTTTCCTATAGCAACTCAGTATGAGACAATTTACCAAGACTATCGACCCCTGAGGAAAGCTAGCCTGATTGCATATTTCATAAACTTAATTTAACAAATACACCTAATATAAATGAAATTCAATAATTTACCACGAAATATCTTTATAAAGGATTTACCATTATGAAAGAAAAAAATTGATCAACACCATTTTATTTTATTTTTAATCCCTCTAAATGATGTTAAGTAAGATAGTTTAGCAAAGACCTTAAATATAGTATTCAAGAGCCAGCAGTATTATGAATTATGGTCTAAGTCAAATGATTTATCCTGAGAGATAGAAGGTTGCTCTACACAGTGTACAGCCTTCTGTTAGTGTCATGATGAGTAGTATGAATGTTAAGGGTACCCTATAGGTAAGGGTGCATCGAGTACTTATTTTCAAAAAGCCAGGACCGGTCTAATCATTTTCATCATTACGTGAATTTAAAAAGATAAACTTTACATTTTTACAAACGGAATTAAGTATTTTTTGTGAACGATCCCAATCAGAGATACTATTAAAAACCAAAACAAGATATACTTAAATTTTAAACCCCCCTATTAAGTATAACTTGGTTTGATTTCCTCTAGCAACTCATTATGAGAAAATTTACCGAGACTATCGACCCCTTAGGAAAGCTAGTCTAATTGGATACTTCATAAACGTAACTTAACAAATACACCCAGTATAAATGAAAATCAATATTTTACCTCGAAATTTCTTTTTATAGGATTTATAATTATGACAGGAACAAGGTTGTTTAACAGTACTATATTTTTTTTATGAACCCTCTAAATGATGCTAAGCAAGATAGTTTAGAAAAGACCTTAAATAAAGTAATCTAGAGCCAGCAGTATTGTGAATTATGGTCTAAGTCAAATGTTCTATCCTGAGAGTTAGAAGGTTGCTCTACACAGTGTACTGCCTTCTGTTAGTGTCATTATGAGTAGTATAAAAGTTAAGCGTACTGTTTGTGTATGTTTGCATCGAGTACATATTTTCAGCAAGACATGATTGGTCTAATCAGTTTCATCATAACGTGAATTTAAAAAAATATTCTTTTAATTTTTACAGACGGAATTAAGTATTTTTTATGAACGGTCCCAATCAGAGATACTATTAAAAACCAAAACAAGATAAACTTAAATTTTAAACCTCCCTATTAAGTATAACTTGGTTCGATTTCCTCTAGCAACTCAGTAGGAGACAATTTACCGAGACTATCGACCCCTTAGGAAAGCTAGTCTAATTGGATACTTCATAAAGGTAACATAACAAATACACATAATATAAATGAAAATCAATATTTTACCTCGAAATTTCTTTACAAAGGATTTATAATTATGGCAGGAACGAGGTTGTTTAACAGTATTATATTTTTTTTATTAACCCTCTAAATGATGCTAAGCAAGATAGTTTAGAAAAGACCTTAAACAAAGTATTCTCGAACCAGCAGTTTTGCGAATTAAAGTGTAAGTCAAATGTTCTATCCAGAGCGTTAGAAGGTTGCCCTACACTGTGTACTGCATTCTGTAAGTGTCATGTAGGAGATTATGAATGATAAGGGTACCCTATAGGTAAGGGTGCATCGAGTACTTATTTTCAAAAAGCCCGGTCCGGTCTAATCAGTTTCATCATTACGTGAATTTAAAAAGATATACTTTACATTTTTATAGAGGAATTAAGTATTTTTTATGAAGGTCCCAATCAGAGATACTATTAAAAACCAAAACAAGATATACTTAAATTTTAAACCTCCCTATTAAGTATAACTTGGTTCAATTTCCTCTAGCAACTCAGTATGGGACAATATACCGAGACTATCGACCCCTTAGGAAAGCTAGTCTAATTGCATACTTCATAAGCTGTATTTAACAAATACACCTATTACAAATGAAAAACAATATTTTACCTCGAAATTTCTTTACAAAGGATTTATAATTATGACAGGAACAAGGTTGTTTAACAGTACTATATTTTTTTTATGAACCCTCTAAATGATGCTAAGCAAGATAGTTTAGAAAAGACCTTGAAAAAAGTATTCTCGAACCAGCAGTTTTGCGAATTAAAGTGTTAGTCAAATGTTCTATCCTGAGAGTTAGAAGGTTGCTCTACACAGTGTACTGCCTTCTGTTAGTGTCATTATGAGTAGTATAAAAGTTAAGCGTACTGTTTGTGTATGTTTGCATCGAGTACATATTTTCAGCAAGACATGACCGGTCTAATCAGTTTCATCATAACGTGAATTTAAAAAAATATTCTTTTAATTTTTACAGACGGAATTAAGTATTTTTTATGAACGGTCCCAATCAGAGATACTATTAAAAACCAAAACAAGATATACTTAAATTTTAAACCTCCCTATTAAGTATAACTTGGTTCAATTTCCTCTAGCAACTCAGTATGGGACAATATACCGAGACTATCGACCCCTTAGGAAAGCTAGTCTAATTGCATACTTCATAAGCTGTATTTAACAAATACACCTATTACAAATGAAAAACAATATTTTACCTCGAAATTTCTTTACAAAGGATTTATAATTATGACAGGAACAAGGTTGTTTAACAGTACTATATTTTTTTTATGAACCCTCTAAATGATGCTAAGCAAGATAGTTTAGAAAAGACCTTGAAAAAAGTATTCTCGAACCAGCAGTTTTGCGAATTAAAGTGTTAGTCAAATGTTCTATCCTGAGAGTTAGAAGGTTGCTCTACACAGTGTACTGCCTTCTGTTAGTGTCATTATGAGTAGTATAAAAGTTAAGCGTACTGTTTGTGTATGTTTGCATCGAGTACATATTTTCAGCAAGACATGACCGGTCTAATCAGTTTCATCATAACGTGAATTTAAAAAAATATTCTTTTAATTTTTACAGACGGAATTAAGTATTTTTTATGAACGGTCCCAATCAGAGATACTATTAAAAACCAAAACAAGATATACTTAAATTTTAAACCTCCCTATTAAGTATAACTTGGTTCGATTTCCTCTAGCAACTCAGTAGGAGACAATTTACCGAGACTATCGACCCCTTAGGAAAGCTAGTCTAATTGGATACTTCATAAAGGTAACATAACAAATACACATAATATAAATGAAAATCAATATTTTACCTCGAAATTTCTTTACAAAGGATTTATAATTATGGCAGGAACGAGGTTGTTTAACAGTATTATATTTTTTTTATTAACCCTCTAAATGATGCTAAGCAAGATAGTTTAGAAAAGACCTTAAACAAAGTATTCTCGAACCAGCAGTTTTGCGAATTAAAGTGTAATTCAAATGTTCTATCCAGAGCGTTAGAAGGTTGCCCTACACTGTGTACTGCATTCTGTAAGTGTCATGTAGGAGAGTATGAATGTTAAGGGTACCGTATAGGTAAGTGTGCATCGAGTAAATAGTTTCAGCAAGACATGACCGGTCTGATCATTTCAATCATTACGTGAATTTAAAAAGATATACTTATATTTTTACAGACGGAATTAAGTATTTTTTGTGAACGATCCCAATCAGAGATACTATTAAAAACCAAAACAAGATATACTTAAATTTTAAACCTCCCTATTAAGGATATCTTGGTTCGCTTTCCTATAGCAACTCAGTATGAGACAATTTACCAAGACTATCGACCCCTGAGGAAAGCTAGCCTGATTGCATATTTCATAAACTTAATTTAACAAATACACCTAATATAAATGAAATTCAATAATTTACCACGAAATATCTTTATAAAGGATTTACCATTATGAAAGAAAAAAATTGATCAACACCATTTTATTTTATTTTTAATCCCTCTAAATGATGTTAAGTAAGATAGTTTAGCAAAGACCTTAAATATAGTATTCAAGAGCCAGCAGTATTATGAATTATGGTCTAAGTCAAATGATTTATCCTGAGAGATAGAAGGTTGCTCTACACAGTGTACTGCCTTCTGTTAGTGTCATGATGAGTAGTATAAAAGTTAAGCGTACTGTTTGTGTATGTTTGCATCGAGTACATATTTTCAGCAAGACATGACCGGTCTAATCAGTTTCATCATAACGTGAATTTAAAAAAATATTCTTTTAATTTTTACAGACGGAATTAAGTATTTTTTATGAACGGTCCCAATCAGAGATACTATTAAAAACCAAAACAAGATATACTTAAATTTTAAACCTCCCTATTAAGTATAACTTGGTTCGATTTCCTCTAGCAACTCAGTAGGAGACAATTTACCGAGACTATCGACCCCTTAGGAAAGCTAGTCTAATTGGATACTTCATAAAGGTAACATAACAAATACACATAATATAAATGAAAATCAATATTTTACCTCGAAATTTCTTTACAAAGAATTTATAATTATGGCAGGAACGAGGTTGTTTTACAGTATTATATTTTTTTTATTAACCCTCTAAATGATGCTAAGCAAGATAGTTTAGAAAAGACCTTAAACAAAGTATTCTCGAACCAGCAGTTTTGCGAATTAAAGTGTAAGTCAAATGTTCTATCCAGAGCGTTAGAAGGTTGCCCTACACTGTGTACTGCATTCTGTAAGTGTCATGTAGGAGATTATGAATGATAAGGGTACCCTATAGGTAAGGGTGCATCGAGTACTTATTTTCAAAAAGCCCGGACCGGTCTAATCAGTTTCATCATTACGTGAATTTAAAAAGATATACTTTACATTTTTATAGAGGAATTAAGTATTTTTTATGAAGGTCCCAATCAGAGATACTATTAAAAACCAAAACAAGATATACTTAAATTTTAAACCTCCCTATTAAGTATAACTTGGTTCAATTTCCTCTAGCAACTCAGTATGGGACAATATACCGAGACTATCGACCCCTTAGGAAAGCTAGTCTAATTGTATACTTCATAAGCTGTATTTAACAAATACACCTATTACAAATGAAAAACAATATTTTACCTCGAAATTTCTTTACAAAGGATTTATAATTATGACACGAACGAGGTTGTTTAACAGTATTATATTTTTTTTATTAACCCTCTAAATGATGCTAAGCAAGATAGTTTAGAAAAGACCTTAAACAAAGTATTCTCGAACCAGCAGTTTTGCGAATTAAAGTGGAAGTCAAATGTTCTATCCATAGCTTTAGAAGGTGGCCCTACACTGTGTACTGCATTCTGTAAGTGTCATGTAGGAGAGTATGAATGTTAAGGGTACCGTATAGGTAAGTGTGCATCTAGTAAATAGATTCAGCAAGACATGACCGGTCTGATCATTTCAATCATTACGTGAATTTCAAAAGATATACTTATATTTTTACAGACGGAATTAAGTATTTTTTATGAACGGTCCCAAACAGAGATACTATTAAAAACCAAAACAAGATATACTTAAATTTTAAACCTCCCTATTAAGTATAACTTGGTTCAATTTTCTCTAACAACTCAGTATGAGACAATTTACCAAGACTATCGACCCCTGAGGAAAGCTAGCCTAATTGCATACTTTATAAACATAATTTAACTAATACACCTAATATAAATGAAAAACAATATTTTACCACAAAATTTCTAAATAAAGGATTTATCTTTATGACATGAACAAGGTTGTTTAACAGTATTATATCTTTTTATTAACCCTCTAAATGATGATAAGCAAGATAGTTTAGCAAAGACCTTAAACAAAGTATTCTCGAACCAGCAGTTTTGCGAATTAAAGTGTAAGTCAAATGTTCTATCCATAGCTTTAGAAGGTGATCCTACACTGTGTACTGCACTCTGTAAGTGTCATTATGAGTAGTATAAAAGTTAAGCGTACTGTTTGTGTATGTTTGCATCGAGTACATATTTTCAGCAAGACATGACCGGTCTAATCAGTTTCAATCATAACATGAATTTAAGAAAAAAATATACTTTACATTTTTTCAGACAGAATTAAGTATTTTTTATGAACGGTCCCAAACAGAGATACTATTAAAAACCAAAACAAGATATACTTAAATTTTAAACCTCCCTATTAAGTATAATTTGGTTCAATTTTCTCTAGCAACTCAGTATGAGACAATTTACCAAGACTATCGACCCCTGAGGAAAGCTAGCCTAATTGCATACTTTATAAACATAATTTAACTAATACACCTAATATAAATGAAAAACAATATTTTACCACAAAATTTCTAAATAAAGGATTTATCTTTATGACATGAACAAGGTTGTTTAACAGTATTATATCTTTTTATTAACCCTCTAAATGATGATAAGCAAGATAGTTTAGCAAAGACCTTAAAATAAGTATTCTCGAACCAGCAGTTTTACGAATTAAAGTGTAAGTCAAATGTTCTATCCATAGCTTTAGAAGGTGACCCTACACTGTGTACTGCACTCTGTAAGTGTCATGTAGGAGAGTATGAATGTTAAGGGTACCGTATAGGTAAGTGTGCATCGAGTAAATAGTTTCAGCAAGACCTGATCGGTCTGATCATTTCAATCATAACGTGAATTTAAAAGATATATACTTTACATTTTTACAGACAGAATTAAGTATTTTTTGTGAACGGTCCCAAACAGAGATACTATTAAAAACCAAAACAAGATATACTTAAATTTTAAACCTCCCTATTAAGTATAACTTGGTTCGATTTTCTCTACCAACTCAGTATGAGACAATTTACCAAGACTATCGACCCCTTAGGAAAGCTAGTCTAATTGGATACTTCATAAACCTAATTTAACAAATACGCCTAATATAAATGAAAATCAATATTTTACCTCGAAATTTCTTTATATAGGATTTATAATAATGACAGGAACAAGGTTGTTTAACAGTACTATATTTTTTTTAATGAACCCTCTAAATGATGTTAAGCAAGATAGTTTAGAAAAGACCTTGAAAAAAGTATTCTCGAACCAGCAGTTTTGCGAATTAAAGTGTTAGTCAAATGTTCTATCCAGAGCGTTAGAAGGTTGCCCTACACTGTGCACTGCATTCTCTAAGTGTCATGTAGGAGAGTATGAATGTTAAGGGTACCCTATAGGTAAGGGTGCATCGAGTACTTATTTTCAAAAAGCCAGGACCGGTCTAATCATTTTCATCATTACGTGAATTTAAAAAAATAGACTTTACATTTTTACAGACGGAATTAAGTATTTTTTGTGAACGATCCCAATCAGAGATACTATTAAAAACCAAAACAAGATATACTTAAATTTTAAACCTCCCTATTAAGGATATCTTGGTTCGCTTTCCTATAGCAACTCAGTATGAGACAATTTACCAAGACTATCGACCCCTGAGGAAAGCATATTTCATAAACTTAATTTAACAAATACACCTAATATAAATGAAATTCAATAATTTACCACGAAATATCTTTATAAAGGATTTACCATTATGAAAGAAAAAAATTGATCAACACTATTTTATTTTATTTTTAATCCCTCTAAATGATGTTAAGTAAGATAGTTTAGCAAAGACCTTAAATATAGTATTCTAGAGCCAGCAGTATTGTGAATTATGGTCTAAGTCAAATGATTTATCCTGAGAGTTAGAAGGTTGCTCTACACAGTGTACTGCCTTCTGTTAGTGTCATGATGAGTAGTATGAATGTTAAGGGTACCCTATAGGTAAGGGTGCATCGAGTACTTATTTTCAAAAAGCCAGGACTGGTCTAATCATTTTCATCATTACGTGAATTTAAAAAGATAAACTTTACATTTTTACAAACGGAATTAAGTATTTTTTATGAAGGTCCCAATCAGAGATACTATTAAAAACCAAAACAAGATATACTTAAATTTTAAACCTCCCTATTAAGTATAACTTGGTTCGATTTTCTCTAGCAACTCAGTATGAGACAATTTACCAAGACTATCGACCCCTGAGGAAAGCTAGCCTGATTGCATATTTCATAAACTTAATTTAACAAATACACCTAATATAAATGAATTTCAATAATTTACCACGAAATATCTTTATAAAGGATTTACCATTATGAAAGAAAAAAATTGATCAACACCATTTTATTTTATTTTTAATCCCTCTAACTGATGTTAAGTAAGATAGTTTAGCAAAGACCTTAAATATAGTATTCTAGAGCCAGCAGTATTGTGAATTATGGTCTAAGTCAAATGATTTATCCTGAGAGTTAGAAGGTTGCTCTACACAGTGTACTGCATTCTGTAAGTGTCATGTAGGAGAGTATGAATGTTAAGGGTACCGTATAGGTAAGTGTGCATCGAGTAAATAGTTTCAGCAAGACATGACCGGTCTGATCATTTCAATCATTACGTGAATTTAAAAAGATATACTTATATTTTTACAGACGGAATTAAGTATTTTTTATGAACGGTCCCAAACAGAGATACTATTAAAAACCAAAACAAGATATACTTAAATTTTAAACCTCTCTATTAAGTATAACTTGGTTCGATTTCCTCTAGCAACTCAGTAGGAGACAATATACCGAGACTAACGACCCTTGAGGAAAGCTAGCCTGATTGCATATTTCATAAACTTAATTTAACAAATACAGCTAATATAAATGAAATTCAATATTTTACCTCGAAATTTCTTTTTATAGGATTTATAATTATGACAGGAACAAGGTTGTTTAACAGTACTATATTTTTTTTATGAACCCTCTAAATGATGCTAAGCAAGATAGTTTAGAAAAGACCTTGAAAAAAGTATTCTCGAACCAGCAGTTTTGCGAATTAAAGTGTAATTCAAATGTTCTATCCAGAGCGTTAGAAGGTTGCCCTACACTGTGTACTGCATTCTGTAAGTGTCATGTAGGAGATTATGAATGTTAAGGGTACCGTATAGGTAAGGGTGCATCGAGTACTTATTTTCAAAAAGCCCGGACCGGTCTAATCAGTTTCATCATTACGTGAATTTAAAAAGATATACTTTACATTTTTATAGAGGAATTAAGTATTTTTTATGAAGGTCCCAATCAGAGATACTATTAAAAACCAAAACATGATATACTTAAATTTTAAACCTCCCTATTAAGTATAACTTGGTTCGATTTCCTCTAGCAACTCAGTATGAGAAAATTTACCGAGAC
This sequence comes from Arma custos, assembly GCA_037127475.1. Taxonomy (NCBI): domain Eukaryota; kingdom Metazoa; phylum Arthropoda; class Insecta; order Hemiptera; family Pentatomidae; genus Arma; species Arma custos. The sequence goes on along the minus strand of JBBAGI010000151.1, from coordinate 42,307 downwards.
TATCGACCCCTTAGGAAAGCTAGTCTAATTGGATACGTCATAAACGTAACTTAACAAATACACCCAGTATAAATGAAAATCAATATTTTACCTCGAAATTTCTTTTTATAGGATTTATAATTATGACAGGAACAAGGTTGTTTAACAGTACTATATTTTTTTTATGAACCCTCTAAATGATGCTAAGCAAGATAGTTTAGAAAAGACCTTGAAAAAAGTATTCTCGAACCAGCAGTTTTGCGAATTAAAGTGTTAGTCAAATGTTCTATCCATAGCTTTAGAAGGTGGCCCTACACTGTGTACTGCATTCTGTAAGTGTCATGTAGGAGAGTATGAATGTTAAGGATACCATATAGGTAAGTGTGCATCGAGTAAATAGTTTCAGCAAGACATGACCGGTCTGATCATTTCAATCATTACGTGAATTTAAAAAGATATACTTATATTTTTACAGACGGAATTAAGTATTTTTTATGAACGGTCCCAATCAGAGATACTATTAAAAACCAAAACAAAATATACTTAAATTTTAAACCTCCCTATTAAGTATAACTTGGTTCAATTTCCTCTAGCAACTCAGTATGAGACAATATACCGAGACTATCGACCCGTTAGGAAAGCTACTCTAATTGCATACTTCATAAGCTGTATTTAACAAATACACCTATTACAAATGAAAAACAATATTTTACCTCGAAATTTCTTTACAAAGGATTTATAATTATGACACGAACGAGGTTGTTTGACAGTATTATATTTTTTTTATTAACCCTCTAAATGATGCTAAGGAAGATAGTTTAGAAAAGACCTTAAACAAAGTATTCTCGAACCAGCAGTTTTGCGAATTAAAGTGGAAGTCAAATGTTCTATCCATAGCTTTAGAAGGTGGCCCTACACTGTGTACTGCATTCTGTAAGTGTCATGTAGGAGAGTATGAATGTTAAGGGTACCGTATAGGTAAGTGTGCATCGAGTAAATAGTTTCAGCAAGACATGACCGGTCTGATCATTTCAATCATTACGTGAATTTAAAAAGATATACTTATATTTTTACAGACGGAATTAAGTATATTTTATGAACGGTCCCAATCAGAGATACTATTAAAAACCAAAACAAGATATACTTAAATTTTAAACCTCCCTATTAAGTATAACTTGGTTCGATTTTCTCCAGCAACTCAGTATTAGACAATTTATCAAGACTATCGACCCCTGAGGAAAGCTAGCCTAATTGCATACTTTATAAACATAATTTAACTAATACACCTAATATAAATGAAAAACAATATTTTACCACAAAATTTCTAAATAAAGGATTTACCATTATGAAAGAAAAAAATTGATCAACAGCATTTTATTTTATTTTTAATCCCTCTAAATGATGTTAAGTAAGATAGTTTAGCAACGACCTTAAATAAAGTATTCTAGAGCCAGCAGTATTATGAATTATGGTCTAAGTCAAATGATTTATCCTGAGAGATAGAAGGTTGCTCTACACAGTGTACTGCCTTCTGTTAGTGTCATGATGAGTAGTATGAATGTTAAGGGTACCGCATAGGTAAGGGTGCATCGAGTACTTATTTTCAAAAAGCCAGGACCCGTCTAATCAGTTTCATCATAACGTGAATTTAAGAAAAAAATATATTTACATTAAGTATTTTTTGTGAACGGTCCCAAACAGAGATACTATTAAAAACCAAAACAAGATATACTTAAATTTTAAACCTCCCTATTAAGTATAACTTGGTTCGATTTTCTCTAGCAACTCAGTATGAGACAATATACCGAGACTATCGACCCCTTAGGAAAGCTAGTCTAATTGCATACTTCATAAACGTAACTTAACAAATACACCCAATATAAATGAAAATCAATATTTTACCTCGAAATTTCTTTATATAGGATTTATAATTATGACAGGAACAAGGTTGTTTAACAGTATTATATTTTTTTTATTAACCCTCTAAATGATGCTAAGCAAGATAGTTTAGAAAAGACCTTGAAAAAAGGATTCTCGAACCAGCAGTTTTGCGAATTAAAGTGTTAGTCAAATGTTCTATCCAGAGCGTTAGAAGGTTGCCCTACACTGTGCACTGCATTCTCTAAGCGTCATGTAGGAGAGTATGAATGTTAAGGGTACCCTATAGGTAAGGGTGCATCGAGTACTTATTTTCAAAAAGCCAGGACCGGTCTAATCATTTTCATCATTACGTGAATTTAAAAAGATAAACTTTACATTTTTACAAACGGAATTAAGTATTTTTTGTGAACGATCCCAATCAGAGATACTATTAAAAACCAAAACAAGATATACTTAAATTTTAAACCTCCCTATTAAGTATAACTTGGTTCGATTTCCTCTAGCAACTCAGTATGAGAAAATTTACCGAGACTATCGACCCCTTAGGAAAGCTAGTCTAATTGGATACTTCATAAAGGTAACATAACAAATACACATAATATAAATGAAAATCAATATTTTACCTCGAAATTTCTTTACAAAGGATTTATAATTATGACACGAACGAGATTGTTTGACAGTATTATATTTTTTTTATTAACCCTCTAAATGATGCTAAACAAGATAGTTTAGAAAAGACCATAAACAAAGTATTCTCGAACCAGCAGTTTTGCGAATTAAAGTGGAAGTCAAATGTTCTATCCATAGCTTTATAAGGTGGGCCTACACTGTGTACTGCATTCTGTAAGTGTCATGTAGGAGAGTATGAATGTTAAGGGTACCGTATAGGTAAGTGTGCATCGAGTAAATAGTTTCAGCAAGACATGACCGGTCTGATCATTTCAATCATTACGTGAATTTAAAAAGATATACTTATATTTTTACAGACGGAATTAAGTATATTTTATGAACGGTCCCAATCAGAGATACTATTAAAAACCAAAACAAGATATACTTAAATTTTAAACCTCCCTATTAAGTATAACTTGGTTCAATTTCCTCTAGCAACTCAGTATGAGACAATTTACCAAGACTATCGACCCCTGAGGAAAGCTAGCCTAATTGCATACTTCATAAGCTTTATTTAACAAATACACCTATTTTAAATGAAAAACAATATTTTACTTGAAATTTCTTTACAAAGGATTTATAATTATGACACGAACGAGATTGTTTAACAGTATTATATTTTTTTTATTAACCCTCTAAATGATGCTAAGCAAGATAGTTTAGAAAAGACCTTAAACAAAGTATTCTCGAACCAGCAGTTTTGCGAATTAAAGTGTGAGTCAAATGTTCTATCCATAGCTTTAGAAGGTGGCCCTACACTGTGTACTGCATTCTGTAAGTGTCATGTAGGAGAGTATGAATGTTAAGGGTACCGTATAGGTAAGTGTGCATCGAGTAAATAGTTTCAGCAAGACATGACCGGTCTGATCATTTTAATCATAACGTGAATTTAAAAAGATATACTTATATTTTTACAGACGGAATTAAGTATATTTTATGAACGGTCCCAATCAGAGATACTATTAAAAACCAAAACAAGATATACTTAAATTTTAAACCTCCCTATTAAGTATAACTTGGTTCAATTTCCTCTAGCAACTCAGTATGAGACAATTTACCAAGACTATCGACCCCTGAGGAAAGCTAGCCTAATTGCATACTTCATAAGCTTTATTTAACAAATACACCTATTTTAAATGAAAAACAATATTTTACTTGAAATTTCTTTACAAAGGATTTATAATTATGACACGAACGAGGTTGTTTAACAGTATTATATTTTTTTTATTAACCCTCTAAATGATGCTAAGCAAGATAGTTTAGAAAAGACCTTAAATAAAGTATTCTAGAGCCAGCAGTATTGTGAATTATGGTCTAAGTCAAATGTTCTATCCTGAGAGTTAGAAGGTTGCTCTACACAGTGTACTGCCTTCTGTTAGTGTCATTATGAGTAGTATAAAAGTTAAGCGTACTGTTTGTGTATGTTTACATCGAGTACATATTTTCAGCAAGACATGACCGGTCTAATCAGTTTCATCATAACGTGAATTAAAAAAAATATTCTTTTAATTTTTACAGACGGAATTAAGTATTTTTTATGAACGGTCCCAATCAGAGATACTATTAAAAACCAAAACAAGATATACTTAAATTTTAAACCTCCCTATTAAGTATAACTTGGTTCGATTTTCTCTAGCAACTCAGTATGAGACAATTTACCAAGACTATCGACCCCTGAGGAAAGCTAGCCTAATTGCATACTTTATAAACATAATTTAACTAATACACCTAATATAAATGAAAAACAATATTTTACCACAAAATTTCTAAATAAAGGATTTACCATTGTGAAAGAAAAAAATTGATCAACAGAATTTTATTTTATTTTTAATCCCTCTAAATGATGTTAAGTAAGATAGTTTAGCAAAGACCTTAAATAAAGTATTATAGAGCCAGCAGTATTGTGAATTATGGTCTAAGTCAAATGTTCTATCCTGAGAGTTAGAAGGTTGCTCTACACAGTGTACTGCCTTCTGTTAGTGTCATTATGAGTACTATAAAAGTTAAGCGTACTGTTTGTGTATGTTTGCATCGAGTACATATTTTCAGCAAGACATGACCGGTCTAATCAGTTTCATCATTACGTGAATTTAAAAAAATATTCTTTTAATTTTTACAGACGGAATTAAGTATTTTTTATGAACGGTCCCAATCAGAGATACTATTAAAAACCAAAACAAGATATACTTAAATTTTAAACCTCCCTATTAAGTATAACTTGGTTCGATTTCCTCTAGCAACTCAGTAGGAGACAATTTACCGAGACTATCGACCCCTTAGGAAAGCTAGTCTAATTGGATACTTCATAAAGGTAACATAACAAATACACATAATATAAATGAAAATCAATATTTTACCTCGAAATTTCTTTACAAAGGATTTATAATTATGGCAGGAACGAGGTTGTTTAACAGTATTATATTTTTTTTATTAACCCTCTAAATGATGCTAAGCAAGATAGTTTAGAAAAGACCTTAAACAAAGTATTCTTGAACCAGCAGTTTTGCGAATTAAAGTGTAATTCAAATGTTCTATCCAGAGCGTTAGAAGGTTGCCCTACACTGTGTACTGCATTCTGTAAGTGTCATGTAGGAGAGTATGAATGTTAAGGGTACCCTACAGGTAAGGGTGCATCGAGTACTTATTTTCAAAAAGCCAGGACCGGTCTAATCATTTTCATCATTACGTGAATTTAAAAAAATAGACTTTACATTTTTACAGACGGAATTAAGTATTTTTTGTGAACGATATTAAGGATATCTTGGTTCACTTTCCTATAGCAACTCAGTATGAGACAATTTACCAAGACTATCGACCCCTGAGGAAAGCTAGCCTGATTGCATATTTCATAAACTTAATTTAACAAATACACCTAATATAAATGAAATTCAATAATTTACCACGAAATATCTTTATAAAGGATTTACCATTATGAAAGAAAAAAATTGATCAACACCATTTTATTTTATTTTTAATCCCTCTAAATGATGTTAAGTAAGATAGTTTAGCAAAGACCTTAAATATAGTATTCAAGAGCCAGCAGTATTATGAATTATGGTCTAAGTCAAATGATTTATCCTGAGAGATAGAAGGTTGCTCTACACAGTGTACTGCCTTCTGTTAGTGTCATGATGAGTAGTATGAATGTTAAGGGTACTGCATAGGTAAGGGTGCATCGAGTACTTATTTTCAAAAAGCCAGGACCCGTCTAATCAGTTTCATCATAACGTGAATTTAAGAAAAAAATATATTTACATTAAGTATTTTTTGTGAACGGTCCCAAACAGAGATACTATTAAAAACCAAAACAAGATATACTTAAATTTTAAACCTCCCTATTAAGTATAACTTGGTTCGATTTTCTCTAGCAACTCAGTATGAGACAATATACCGAGACTATCGACCCCTTAGGAAAGCTAGTCTAATTGCATACTTCATAAACGTAACTTAACAAATACACCCAATAAAAATGAAAATCAATATTTTACCTCGAAATTTCTTTATATAGGATTTATAATTATGACAGGAACAAGGTTGTTTAACAGTATTATATTTTTTTTATTAACCCTCTAAATGATGCTAAGCAAGATAGTTTAGAAAAGACCTTGAAAAAAGGATTCTCGAACCAGCAGTTTTGCGAATTAAAGTGTTAGTCAAATGTTCTATCCAGAGCGTTAGAAGGTTGCCCTACACTGTGCACTGCATTCTCTAAGTGTCATGTAGGAGAGTATGAATGTTAAGGGTACCCTATAGGTAAGGGTGCATCGAGTACTTATTTTCAAAAAGCCAGGACAGGTCTAATCATTTTCATCATTACGTGAATTTAAAAAGATATACTTTACAATTTTACAGACAGAATTAAGTATTTTCCGTGAACGGTCTCATTCAGAGATACTATTAAAAACCAAAACAAGATATACTTAAATTTTAAACCTCCCTATTAAGTATAACTTGGTTCGATTTCCTCTAGCGACTCAGTATAAGCTAATTTACCGAGACTATCGACCACTGAGGAAAGCTAGTCTAATTGCATACTTCATAAACGTAACTTAACAAATACACCTAATATAAATGAAAATCAATATTTTACCTCGAAATTTCTTTATTAAGGATTTATCATTATGAAAGGAAAAAATCGACCAACAGTATTTTTTTTCTTTTTAACCCTCTTAATGATGCTAAGCATGAAAGTTAAGAAAAGACCTTAAACAATGTATTCTCGAACCAGCAGTATTGCGAATTAAAGTGTAAGTCAAATGTTGTATCCAGAGCGTTAGAAGGTTGCCCTACACTGTGTATTGCATTCTGTAAGTGTCATGATGAGGAGTATAAAAGTTAAGGCTACTGTTTGTATATGTTTGCATCGAGTACTTATTTTCAGCAAGACATGACCGGTCTAATCAGTTTCATCATTACGTGAATTTAAAAATATATACTTTACATTTTTACAGACGGAATTAAGTATTTTTTATGAACGGTCCGAAAAAGAGATACTATTATAAACCAAAACAAGATATACTTAAATTTTAAACCTCCCTATTAAGTATAACTTGGTTCGATTTTCTCTAGCAACTCAGTATTAGACAATTTATCAAGACTATCGACCCCTGAGGAAAGCTAGCCTAATTGCATACATTATAAACATAATTTAACTAATACACCTAATATAAATGAAAAACAATATTTTACCACAAAATTTCTAAATAAAGGATTTACCATTATGAAAGAAAAAAATTGATCAACAGCATTTTATTTTATTTTTAATCCCTCTAAATGATGTTAAGTAAGATAGTTTAGCAACGACCTTAAATAAAGTATTCTAGAGCCAGCAGTATTATGAATTATGGTCTAAGTCAAATGATTTATCCTGAGAGATAGAAGGTTGCTCTACACAGTGTACTGCCTTCTGTTAGTGTCATGATGAGTAGTATGAATGTTAAGGGTACCGCATAGGTAAGGGTGCATCGAGTACTTATTTTCAAAAAGCCAGGACCCGTCTAATCAGTTTCATCATAACGTGAATTTAAGAAAAAAATATATTTACATTAAGTATTTTTTGTGAACGGTCCCAAACAGAGATACTATTAAAAACCAAAACAAGATATACTTAAATTTTAAACCTCCCTATTAAGTATAACTTGGTTCGATTTTCTCTAGCAACTCAGTATGAGACAATATACCGAGACTATCGACCCCTTAGGAAAGCTAGTCTAATTGCATACTTCATAAACGTAACTTAACAAATACACCCAATATAAATGAAAATCAATATTTTACCTCGAAATTTCTTTATATAGGATTTATAATTATGACAGGAACAAGGTTGTTTAACAGTATTATATTTTTTTTATTAACCCTCTAAATGATGCTAAGCAAGATAGTTTAGAAAAGACCTTGAAAAAAGGATTCTCGAACCAGCAGTTTTGCGAATTAAAGTGTTAGTCAAATGTTCTATCCAGAGCGTTAGAAGGTTGCCCTACACTGTGCACTGCATTCTCTAAGTGTCATGTAGGAGAGTATGAATGTTAAGGGTACCCTATAGGTAAGGGTGCATCGAGTACTTATTTTCAAAAAGCCAGGACCGGTCTAATCATTTTCATCATTACGTGAATTTAAAAAGATAAACTTTACATTTTTACAAACGGAATTAAGTATTTTTTGTGAACGATCCCAATCAGAGATACTATTAAAAACCAAAACAAGATATACTTAAATTTTAAACCTCCCTATTAAGTATAACTTGGTTCGATTTCCTGTAGCAACTCAGTATGAGACAATATACCAAGACTATCGACCCCTTAGGAAAGCTAGTCTAATTGCATACTTCATAAGCTGTATTTAACAAATACACCTATTACAAATGAAAAACAATATTTTACCTCGAAATTTCTTTACAAAGGATTTATAATTATGACACGAACGAGGTTGTTTAACAGTATTATATTTTTTTTATTAACCCTCTAAATGATGCTAAGCAAGATAGTTTAGAAAAGACCTTAAACAAAGTATTCTCGAACCAGCAGTTTTGCGAATTAAAGTGTGAGTCAAATGTTCTATCCATAGCTTTAGAAGGTGGCCCTCCACTGTGTACTGCATTCTGTAAGTGTCATGTAGGAGAGTATGAATGTTAAGGGTACCGTATAGGTAAGTGTGCATCGAGTAAATAGTTTCAGCAAGACATGACCGGTCTGATCATTTCAATCATAACGTGAATTTAAAAAATATATACTTTACATTTTTACAGACGGAATTAAGTATTTTTTATGAACGGTCCGAAAAAGAGATACTATTATAAACCAAAACAAGATATACTTAAATTTTAAACCTCCCTATTAAGTATAACTTGGTTCGATTTTCTCTAGCAACTCAGTATTAGACAATTTATCAAGACTATCGACCCCTGAGGAAAGCTAGCCTAATTGCATACTTTATAAACCTAATTTAACTAATACACCTAATATAAATGAAAAACAATATTTTACCACAAAATTTCTAAATAAAGGATTTACCATTATGAAAGAAAAAAATTTATCAAAAGCATTTTATTTTATTTTTAATCCCTCTAAATGATGTTAAGTAAGATAGTTTAGCAACGACCTTAAATAAAGTATTCTAGAGCCAGCAGTATTGTGAATTATGGTCTAAGTCAAATGTTCTATCCTGAGAGTTAGAAGGTTGCTCTACACAGTGTACTGCCTTCTGTTAGTGTCATTATGAGTAGTATAAAAGTTAAGCGTACTGTTTGTGTATGTTTACATCGAGTACATATTTTCAGCAAGACATGACCGGTCTAATCAGTTTCATCATAACGTGAATTAAAAAAAATATTCTTTTAATTTTTACAGACGGAATTAAGTATTTTTTATGAACGGTCCCAATCAGAGATACTATTAAAAACCAAAACAAGATATACTTAAATTTTAAACCTCCCTATTAAGTATAACTTGGTTCGATTTTCTCTAGCAACTCAGTATGAGACAATTTACCAAGACTATCGACCCCTGAGGAAAGCTAGCCTAATTGCATACTTTATAAACATAATTTAACTAATACACCTAATATAAATGAAAAACAATATTTTACCACAAAATTTCTAAATAAAGGATTTACCATTGTGAAAGAAAAAAATTGATCAACAGAATTTTATTTTATTTTTAATCCCTCTAAATGATGTTAAGTAAGATAGTTTAGCAAAGACCTTAAATAAAGTATTATAGAGCCAGCAGTATTGTGAATTATGGTCTAAGTCAAATGTTCTATCCTGAGAGTTAGAAGGTTGCTCTACACAGTGTACTGCCTTCTGTTAGTGTCATTATGAGTACTATAAAAGTTAAGCGTACTGTTTGTGTATGTTTGCATCGAGTACATATTTTCAGCAAGACATGACCGGTCTAATCAGTTTCATCATTACGTGAATTTAAAAAAATATTCTTTTAATTTTTACAGACGGAATTAAGTATTTTTTATGAACGGTCCCAATCAGAGATACTATTAAAAACCAAAACAAGATATACTTAAATTTTAAACCTCCCTATTAAGTATAACTTGGTTCGATTTCCTCTAGCAACTCAGTAGGAGACAATTTACCGAGACTATCGACCCCTTAGGAAAGCTAGTCTAATTGGATACTTCATAAAGGTAACATAACAAATACACATAATATAAATGAAAATCAATATTTTACCTCGAAATTTCTTTACAAAGGATTTATAATTATGGCAGGAACGAGGTTGTTTAACAGTATTATATTTTTTTTATTAACCCTCTAAATGATGCTAAGCAACTTAGTTTAGAAAAGACCTTAAACAAAGTATTCTTGAACCAGCAGTTTTGCGAATTAAAGTGTAATTCAAATGTTCTATCCAGAGCGTTAGAAGGTTGCCCTACACTGTGTACTGCATTCTGTAAGTGTCATGTAGGAGAGTATGAATGTTAAGGGTACCCTATAGGTAAGGGTGCATCGAGTACTTATTTTCAAAAAGCCAGGACCGGTCTAATCATTTTCATCATTACGTGAATTTAAAAAAATAGACTTTACATTTTTACAGACGGAATTAAGTATTTTTTGTGAACGATATTAAGGATATCTTGGTTCACTTTCCTATAGCAACTCAGTATGAGACAATTTACCAAGACTATCGACCCCTGAGGAAAGCTAGCCTGATTGCATATTTCATAAACTTAATTTAACAAATACACCTAATATAAATGAAATTCAATAATTTACCACGAAATATCTTTATAAAGGATTTACCATTATGAAAGAAAAAAATTGATCAACACCATTTTATTTTATTTTTAATCCCTCTAAATGATGTTAAGTAAGATAGTTTAGCAAAGACCTTAAATATAGTATTCAAGAGCCAGCAGTATTATGAATTATGGTCTAAGTCAAATGATTTATCCTGAGAGATAGAAGGTTGCTCTACACAGTGTACTGCCTTCTGTTAGTGTCATGATGAGTAGTATGAATGTTAAGGGTACCGCATAGGTAAGGGTGCATCGAGTAATTATTTTCAAAAAGCCAGGACCCGTCTAATCAGTTTCATCATAACGTGAATTTAAGAAAAAAATATATTTACATTAAGTATTTTTTGTGAACGGTCCCAAACAGAGATACTATTAAAAACCAAAACAAGATATACTTAAATTTTAAACCTCCCTATTAAGTATAACTTGGTTCGATTTTCTCTAGCAACTCAGTATGAGACAATATACCGAGACTATCGACCCCTTAGGAAAGCTAGTCTAATTGCATACTTCATAAACGTAACTTAACAAATACACCCAATAAAAATGAAAATCAATATTTTACCTCGAAATTTCTTTATATAGGATTTATAATTATGACAGGAACAAGGTTGTTTAACAGTATTATATTTTTTTTATTAACCCTCTAAATGATGCTAAGCAAGATAGTTTAGAAAAGACCTTGAAAAAAGGATTCTCGAACCAGCAGTTTTGCGAATTAAAGTGTTAGTCAAATGTTCTATCCAGAGCGTTAGAAGGTTGCCCTACACTGTGCACTGCATTCTCTAAGTGTCATGTAGGAGAGTATGAATGTTAAGGGTACCCTATAGGTAAGGGTGCATCGAGTACTTATTTTCAAAAAGCCAGGACAGGTCTAATCATTTTCATCATTACGTGAATTTAAAAAGATATACTTTACAATTTTACAGACAGAATTAAGTATTTTCCGTGAACGGTCTCATTCAGAGATACTATTAAAAACCAAAACAAGATATACTTAAATTTTAAACCTCCCTATTAAGTATAACTTGGTTCGATTTCCTCTAGCGACTCAGTATAAGCTAATTTACCGAGACTATCGACCACTGAGGAAAGCTAGTCTAATTGCATACTTCATAAACGTAACTTAACAAATACACCTAATATAAATGAAAATCAATATTTTACCTCGAAATTTCTTTATTAAGGATTTATCATTATGAAAGGAAAAAATCGACCAACAGTATTTTTTTTCTTTTTAACCCTCTTAATGATGCTAAGCATGAAAGTTAAGAAAAGACCTTAAACAATGTATTCTCGAACCAGCAGTATTGCGAATTAAAGTGTAAGTCAAATGTTGTATCCAGAGCGTTAGAAGGTTGCCCTACACTGTGTATTGCATTCTGTAAGTGTCATGATGAGGAGTATAAAAGTTAAGGCTACTGTTTGTATATGTTTGCATCGAGTACTTATTTTCAGCAAGACATGACCGGTCTAATCAGTTTCATCATTACGTGAATTTAAAAAAATATTCTTTTAATTTTTACAGACGGAATTAAGTATTTTTTATGAACGGTCCCAATCAGAGATACTATTAAAAACCAAAACAAGATATACTTAAATTTTAAACCTCCCTATTAAGTATAACTTGGTTCGATTTCCTCTAGCAACTCAGTAGGAGACAATTTACCGAGACTATCGACCCCTTAGGAAAGCTAGTCTAATTGGATACTTCATAAAGGTAACATAACAAATACACATAATATAAATGAAAATCAATATTTTACCTCGAAATTTCTTTACAAAGGATTTATAATTATGGCAGGAACGAGGTTGTTTAACAGTATTATATTTTTTTTATTAACCCTCTAAATGATGCTAAGCAAGATAGTTTAGAAAAGACCTTAAACAAAGTATTCTTGAACCAGCAGTTTTGCGAATTAAAGTGTAATTCAAATGTTCTATCCAGAGCGTTAGAAGGTTGCCCTACACTGTGTACTGCATTCTGTAAGTGTCATGTAGGAGAGTATGAATGTTAAGGGTACCCTATAGGTAAGGGTGCATCGAGTACTTATTTTCAAAAAGCCAGGACCGGTCTAATCATTTTCATCATTACGTGAATTTAAAAAAATAGACTTTACATTTTTACAGACGGAATTAAGTATTTTTTGTGAACAATATTAAGGATATCTTGGTTCACTTTCCTATAGCAACTCAGTATGAGACAATTTACCAAGACTATCGACCCCTGAGGAAAGCTAGCCTGATTGCATATTTCATAAACTTAATTTAACAAATACACCTAATATAAATGAAATTCAATAATTTACCACGAAATATCTTTATAAAGGATTTACCATTATGAAAGAAAAAAATTGATCAACACCATTTTATTTTATTTTTAATCCCTCTAAATGATGTTAAGTAAGATAGTTTAGCAAAGACCTTAAATATAGTATTCAAGAGCCAGCAGTATTATGAATTATGGTCTAAGTCAAATGATTTATCCTGAGAGATAGAAGGTTGCTCTACACAGTGTACTGCCTTCTGTTAGTGTCATGATGAGTAGTATGAATGTTAAGGGTACCGCATAGGTAAGGGTGCATCGAGTACTTATTTTCAAAAAGCCAGGACCCGTCTAATCAGTTTCATCATAACGTGAATTTAAGAAAAAAATATATTTACATTAAGTATTTTTTGTGAACGGTCCCAAACAGAGATACTATTAAAAACCAAAACAAGATATACTTAAATTTTAAACCTCCCTATTAAGTATAACTTGGTTCGATTTTCTCTAGCAACTCAGTATGAGACAATATACCGAGACTATCGACCCCTTAGGAAAGCTAGTCTAATTGCATACTTCATAAACGTAACTTAACAAATACACCCAATATAAATGAAAATCAATATTTTACCTCGAAATTTCTTTATAATTATGACAGGAACAAGGTTGTTTAACAGCATTATATTTTTTTTATTAACCCTCTAAATGATGCTAAGCAAGATAGTTTAGAAAAGACCTTGAAAAAAGGATTCTCGAACCAGCAGTTTTGCGAATTAAAGTGTTAGTCAAATGTTCTATCCAGAGCGTTAGAAGGTTGCCCTACACTGTGCACTGCATTCTCTAAGTGTCATGTAGGAGAGTATGAATGTTAAGGGTACCCTATAGGTAAGGGTGCATCGAGTACTTATTTTCAAAAAGCCAGGACCGGTCTAATCATTTTCATCATTACGTGAATTTAAAAAGATAAACTTTACATTTTTACAAACGGAATTAAGTATTTTTTGTGAACGATCCCAATCAGAGATACTATTAAAAACCAAAACAAGATATACTTAAATTTTAAACCTCCCTATTAAGTATAACTTGGTTCGATTTCCTGTAGCAACTCAGTATGAGACAATATACCGAGACTATCGACCCCTTAGGAAAGCTAGTCTAATTGCATACATCATAAGCTGTATTTAACAAATACACCTATTACAAATGAAAAACAATATTTTACCTCGAAATTTCTTTACAAAGGATTTATAATTATGACACGAACGAGGTTGTTTGACAGTATTATATTTTATTTTTAATCCCTCTAAATGATGTTAAGTAAGATAGTTTAGCAAAGACCTTAAATATAGTATTCAAGAGCCAGCAGTATTATGAATTATGGTCTAAGTCAAATGATTTATCCTGAGAGATAGAAGGTTGCTCTACACAGTGTACTGCCTTCTGTTAGTGTCATGATGAGTAGTATGAATGTTAAGGGTACCGCATAGGTAAGGGTGCATCGAGTACTTATTTTCAAAAAGCCAGGACCCGTCTAATCAGTTTCATCATAACGTGAATTTAAGAAAAAAATATATTTACATTAAGTATTTTTTGTGAACGGTCCCAAACAGAGATACTATTAAAAACCAAAACAAGATATACTTAAATTTTAAACCTCCCTATTAAGTATAACTTGGTTCGATTTTCTCTAGCAACTCAGTATGAGACAATATACCGAGACTATCGACCCCTTAGGAAAGCTAGTCTAATTGCATACTTCATAAACGTAACTTAACAAATACACCCAATATAAATGAAAATCAATATTTTACCTCGAAATTTCTTTATAATTATGACAGGAACAAGGTTGTTTAACAGCATTATATTTTTTTTATTAACCCTCTAAATGATGCTAAGCAAGATAGTTTAGAAAAGACCTTGAAAAAAGGATTCTCGAACCAGCAGTTTTGCGAATTAAAGTGTTAGTCAAATGTTCTATCCAGAGCGTTAGAAGGTTGCCCTACACTGTGCACTGCATTCTCTAAGTGTCATGTAGGAGAGTATGAATGTTAAGGGTACCCTATAGGTAAGGGTGCATCGAGTACTTATTTTCAAAAAGCCAGGACCGGTCTAATCATTTTCATCATTACGTGAATTTAAAAAGATAAACTTTACATTTTTACAAACGGAATTAAGTATTTTTTGTGAACGATCCCAATCAGAGATACTATTAAAAACCAAAACAAGATATACTTAAATTTTAAACCTCCCTATTAAGTATAACTTGGTTCGATTTCCTGTAGCAACTCAGTATGAGACAATATACCGAGACTATCGACCCCTTAGGAAAGCTAGTCTAATTGCATACATCATAAGCTGTATTTAACAAATACACCTATTACAAATGAAAAACAATATTTTACCTCGAAATTTCTTTACAAAGGATTTATAATTATGACACGAACGAGGTTGTTTGACAGTATTATATTTTTTTTATTAACCCTCTAAATGATGCTAAGCAAGATAGTTTAGAAAAGACCTTAAACAAAGTATTCTCGAACCAGCAGTTTTTCGAATTAAAGTGGAAGTCAAATGTTCTATCCATAGCTTTAGAAGGTGGGCCTACACTGTGTACTGCATTCTGTAAGTGTCATGTAGGAGAGTATGAATGTTAAGGGTACCGTATAGGTAAGTGTGCATCGAGTAAATAGTTTCAGCAAGACATGACCGGTCTGATCATTTCAATCATTACGTGAATTTAAAAAGATATACTTATATTTTTACAGACGGAATTAAGTATATTTTATGAACGGTCCCAATCAGAGATACTATTAAAAACCAAAACAAGATATACTTAAATTTTAAACCTCCCTATTAAGTATAACTTGGTTCGATTTTCTCTAGCAACTCAGTATGAGACAATTTACCAAGACTATCGACCCCTGAGGAAAGCTAGCCTGATTGCATATTTCATAAACTTAATTTAACAAATACACCTAATATAAATGAAATTCAATAATTTACCACGAAATATCTTTATAAAGGATTTACCATTATGAAAGAAAAAAATTGATCAACACCATTTTATTTTATTTTTAATCCCTCTAAATGATGTTAAGTAAGATAGTTTAGCAAAGACCTTAAATATAGTATTCTAGAGCCAGCAGTATTGTGAATTATGGTCTAAGTCAAATGATTTATCCTGAGAGTTAGAAGGTTGCTCTACACAGTGTACTGCATTCTGTAAGTGTTATGTAGGAGAGTATGAATGTTAAGGGTACCGTATAGGTAGGTGTGCATCGAGTAAATAGTTTCAGCAAGACATGACCGGTCTGATCATTTCAATCATTACGTGAATTTAAAAAGATATACTTATATTTTTACAGACGGAATTAAGTATTTTTTATGAACGGTCCCAAACAGAGATACTATTAAAAACCAAAACAAGATATACTTAAATTTTAAACCTCTCTATTAAGTATAACTTGGTTCGATTTCCTCTAGCAACTCAGTAGGAGACAATATACCGAGACTAACGACCCTTGAGGAAAGCTAGCCTGATTGCATATTTCATAAACTTAATTTAACAAATACAGCTAATATAAATGAAATTCAATATTTTACCTCGAAATTTCTTTTTATAGGATTTATAATTATGACAGGAACAAGGTTGTTTAACAGTACTATATTTTTTTTATGAACCCTCTAAATGATGCTAAGCAAGATAGTTTAGAAAAGACCTTGAAAAAAGTATTCTCGAACCAGCAGTTTTGCGAATTAAAGTGTAATTCAAATGTTCTATCCAGAGCGTTAGAAGGTTGCCCTACACTGTGTACTGCATTCTGTAAGTGTCATGTAGGAGATTATGAATGTTAAGGGTACCGTATAGGTAAGGGTGCATCGAGTACTTATTTTCAAAAAGCCCGGACCGGTCTAATCAGTTTCATCATTACGTGAATTTAAAAAGATATACTTTACATTTTTATAGAGGAATTAAGTATTTTTTATGAAGGTCCCAATCAGAGATACTATTAAAAACCAAAACAAGATATACTTAAATTTTAAACCTCCCTATTAAGTATAACTTGGTTCGATTTCCTCTAGCAACTCAGTATGAGAAAATTTACCGAGACTATCGACCCCTTAGGAAAGCTAGTCTAATTGGATACTTCATAAACGTAACTTAACAAATACACCCAGTATAAATGAAAATCAATATTTTACCTCGAAATTTCTTTTTATAGGATTTATAATTATGACAGGAACAAGGTTGTTTAACAGTACTATATTTTTTTTATGAACCCTCTAAATGATGCTAAGCAAGATAGTTTAGAAAAGACCTTGAAAAAAGTATTCTCGAACCAGCAGTTTTGCGAATTAAAGTGTTAGTCAAATGTTCTATCCATAGCTTTAGAAGGTGGCCCTACACTGTGTACTGCATTCTGTAAGTGTCATGTAGGAGAGTATGAATGTTAAGGGTACCGTATAGGTAAGTGTGCATCGAGTAAATAGTTTCAGCAAGACATGACCGGTCTGATCATTTCAATCATTACGTGAATTTAAAAAGATATACTTATATTTTTACAGACGGAATTAAGTATTTTTTATGAACGGTCCCAATCAGAGATACTATTAAAAACCAAAACAAAATATACTTAAATTTTAAACCTCCCTATTAAGTATAACTTGGTTCAATTTCCTCTAGCAACTCAGTATGAGACAATATACCGAGACTATCGACCCGTTAGGAAAGCTAGTCTAATTGCATACTTCATAAGCTGTATTTAACAAATACACCTATTACAAATGAAAAACAATATTTTACCTCGAAATTTCTTTACAAAGGATTTATAATTATGACACGAACGAGGTTGTTTGACAGTATTATATTTTTTTTATTAACCCTCTAAATGATGCTAAGGAAGATAGTTTAGAAAAGACCTTAAACAAAGTATTCTCGAACCAGCAGTTTTGCGAATTAAAGTGGAAGTCAAATGTTCTATCCATAGCTTTAGAAGGTGGCCCTACACTGTGTACTGCATTCTGTAAGTGTCATGTAGGAGAGTATGAATGTTAAGGGTACCGTATAGGTAAGTGTGCATCGAGTAAATAGTTT
The DNA here is from genome assembly GCA_037127475.1 of Arma custos. Classification (NCBI taxonomy): domain Eukaryota; kingdom Metazoa; phylum Arthropoda; class Insecta; order Hemiptera; family Pentatomidae; genus Arma; species Arma custos. The sequence continues at coordinate 24,167 of JBBAGI010000151.1, read as the reverse complement.
CAGCAAGACATGACCGGTCTGATCATTTCAATCATTACGTGAATTTAAAAAGATATACTTATATTTTTACAGACGGAATTAAGTATATTTTATGAACGGTCCCAATCAGAGATACTATTAAAAACCAAAACAAGATATACTTAAATTTTAAACCTCCCTATTAAGTATAACTTGGTTCGATTTTCTCTAGCAACTCAGTATTAGACAATTTATCAAGACTATCGACCCCTGAGGAAAGCTAGCCTAATTGCATACTTTATAAACATAATTTAACTAATACACCTAATATAAATGAAAAACAATATTTTACCACAAAATTTCTAAATAAAGGATTTACCATTATGAAAGAAAAAAATTGATCAACAGCATTTTATTTTATTTTTAATCCCTCTAAATGATGTTAAGTAAGATAGTTTAGCAACGACCTTAAATAAAGTATTCTAGAGCCAGCAGAATTATGAATTATGGTCTAAGTCAAATGATTTATCCTGAGAGATAGAAGGTTGCTCTACACAGTGTACTGCCTTCTGTTAGTGTCATGATGAGTAGTATGAATGTTAAGGGTACCGCATAGGTAAGGGTGCATCGAGTACTTATTTTCAAAAAGCCAGGACCCGTCTAATCAGTTTCATCATAACGTGAATTTAAGAAAAAAATATATTTACATTAAGTATTTTTTGTGAACGGTCCCAAACAGAGATACTATTAAAAACCAAAACAAGATATACTTAAATTTTAAACCTCCCTATTAAGTATAACTTGGTTCGATTTTCTCTAGCAACTCAGTATGAGACAATATACCGAGACTATCGACCCCTTAGGAAAGCTAGTCTAATTGCATACTTCATAAGCTGTATTTAACAAATACACCTATTACAAATGAAAAACAATATTTTACCTCGAAATTTCTTTACAAAGGATTTATAATTATGACACGAACGAGGTTGTTTGACAGTATTATATTTTTTTTATTAACCCTCTAAATGATGCTAAACAAGATAGTTTAGAAAAGACCATAAACAAAGTATTCTCGAACCAGCAGTTTTGCGAATTAAAGTGGAAGTCAAATGTTCTATCCATAGCTTTATAAGGTGGGCCTACACTGTGTACTGCATTCTGTAAGTGTCATGTAGGAGAGTATGAATGTTAAGGGTACCGTATAGGTAAGTGTGCATCGAGTAAATAGTTTCAGCAAGACATGACCGGTCTGATCATTTCAATCATTACGTGAATTTAAAAAGATATACTTATATTTTTACAGACGGAATTAAGTATATTTTATGAACGGTCCCAATCAGAGATACTATTAAAAACCAAAACAAGATATACTTAAATTTTAAACCTCCCTATTAAGTATAACTTGGTTCAATTTCCTCTAGCAACTCAGTATGAGACAATTTACCAAGACTATCGACCCCTGAGGAAAGCTAGCCTAATTGCATACTTCATAAGCTTTATTTAACAAATACACCTATTTTAAATGAAAAACAATATTTTACTTGAAATTTCTTTACAAAGGATTTATAATTATGACACGAACGAGGTTGTTTAACAGTATTATATTTTTTTTATTAACCCTCTAAATGATGCTAAGCAAGATAGTTTAGAAAAGACCTTAAATAAAGTATTCTAGAGCCAGCAGTATTGTGAATTATGGTCTAAGTCAAATGTTCTATCCTGAGAGTTAGAAGGTTGCTCTACACAGTGTACTGCCTTCTGTTAGTGTCATTATGAGTAGTATAAAAGTTAAGCGTACTGTTTGTGTATGTTTACATCGAGTACATATTTTCAGCAAGACATGACCGGTCTAATCAGTTTCATCATAACGTGAATTAAAAAAAATATTCTTTTAATTTTTACAGACGGAATTAAGTATTTTTTATGAACGGTCCCAATCAGAGATACTATTAAAAACCAAAACAAGATATACTTAAATTTTAAACCTCCCTATTAAGTATAACTTGGTTCGATTTTCTCTAGCAACTCAGTATGAGACAATTTACCAAGACTATCGACCCCTGAGGAAAGCTAGCCTAATTGCATACTTTATAAACATAATTTAACTAATACACCTAATATAAATGAAAAACAATATTTTACCACAAAATTTCTAAATAAAGGATTTACCATTATGAAAGAAAAAAATTGATCAACAGAATTTTATTTTATTTTTAATCCCTCTAAATGATGTTAAGTAAGATAGTTTAGCAAAGACCTTAAATAAAGTATTATAGAGCCAGCAGTATTGTGAATTATGGTCTAAGTCAAATGTTCTATCCTGAGAGTTAGAAGGTTGCTCTACACAGTGTACTGCCTTCTGTTAGTGTCATTATGAGTAGTATAAAAGTTAAGCGTACTGTTTGTGTATGTTTGCATCGAGTACATATTTTCAGCAAGACATGACCTGTCTAATCAGTTCATCATAACGTGAATTTAAAAAAATATTCTTTTAATTTTTACAGACGGAATTAAGTATTTTTTATGAACGGTCCCAATCAGATATACTATTAAAAACCAAAACAAGATATACTTAAATTTTAAACCTCCCTATTAAGTATAACTTGGTTCAATTTCCTCTAGCAACTCAGTATGAGACAATTTACCAAGACTATCGACCCCTGAGGAAAGCTAGCCTAATTGCATACTTCATAAGCTTTATTTAACAAATACACCTATTTTAAATGAAAAACAATATTTTACTTGAAATTTCTTTACAAAGGATTTATAATTATGACACGAACGAGGTTGTTTAACAGTATTATATTTTTTTTATTAACCCTCTAAATGATGCTAAGCAAGATAGTTTAGAAAAGACCTTAAATAAAGTATTCTAGAGCCAGCAGTATTGTGAATTATGGTCTAAGTCAAATGTTCTATCCTGAGAGTTAGAAGGTTGCTCTACACAGTGTACTGCCTTCTGTTAGTGTCATTATGAGTAGTATAAAAGTTAAGCGTACTGTTTGTGTATGTTTACATCGAGTACATATTTTCAGCAAGACATGACCGGTCTAATCAGTTTCATCATAACGTGAATTAAAAAAAATATTCTTTTAATTTTTACAGACGGAATTAAGTATTTTTTATGAACGGTCCCAATCAGAGATACTATTAAAAACCAAAACAAGATATACTTAAATTTTAAACCTCCCTATTAAGTATAACTTGGTTCGATTTTCTCTAGCAACTCAGTATGAGACAATTTACCAAGACTATCGACCCCTGAGGAAAGCTAGCCTAATTGCATACTTTATAAACATAATTTAACTAATACACCTAATATAAATGAAAAACAATATTTTACCACAAAATTTCTAAATAAAGGATTTACCATTGTGAAAGAAAAAAATTGATCAACAGAATTTTATTTTATTTTTGATCCCTCTAAATGATGTTAAGTAAGATAGTTTAGCAAAGACCTTAAATAAAGTATTATAGAGCCAGCAGTATTGTGAATTATGGTCTAAGTCAAATGTTCTATCCTGAGAGTTAGAAGGTTGCTCTACACAGTGTACTGCCTTCTGTTAGTGTCATTATGAGTAGTATAAAAGTTAAGCGTACTGTTTGTGTATGTTTGCATCGAGTACATATTTTCAGCAAGACATGACCTGTCTAATCAGTTCATCATAACGTGAATTTAAAAAAATATTCTTTTAATTTTTTCAGACGGAATTAAGTATTTTTTATGAACGGTCCCAATCAGAGATACTATTAAAAACCAAAACAAGATATACTTAAATTTTAAACCTCCCTATTAAGTATAACTTGGTTCGATTTCCTCTTGCAACTCAGTAGGAGACAATTTACCGAGACTATCGACCCCTTAGGAAAGCTAGTCTAATTGGATACTTCATAAAGGTAACATAACAAATACACATAATATAAATGAAAATCAATATTTTACCTCGAAATTTCATTACAAAGGATTTATAATTATGGCAGGAACGAGGTTGTTTAACAGTATTATATTTTTTTTATTAACCCTCTAAATGATGCTAAGGAAGATAGTTTAGAAAAGACCTTAAACAAAGTATTCTCGAACCAGCAGTTTTGCGAATTAAAGTGTAATTCAAATGTTCTATCCAGAGCGTTAGAAGGTTGCCCTACACTGTGTACTGCATTCTGTAAGTGTCATGTAGGAGAGTATGAATGTTAAGGGTACCCTATAGGTAAGGGTGCATCGAGTACTTATTTTCAAAAAGCCAGGACCGGTCTAATCATTTTAATCATTACGTGAATTTAAAAAAATATACTTTACATTTTTACAGACGGAATTAAGTATTTTTTGTGAACGATCCCAATCAGAGATACTATTAAAAACCAAAACAAGATATACTTAAATTTTAAACCTCCCTATTAAGGATATCTTGGTTCGCTTTCCTATAGCAACTCAGTATGAGACAATTTACCAAGACTATCGACCCCTGAGGAAAGCTAGCCTGATTGCATATTTCATAAACTTAATTTAACAAATACACCTAATATAAATGAAATTCAATAATTTACCACGAAATATCTTTATAAAGGATTTACCATTATGAAAGAAAAAAATTGATCAACACCATTTTATTTTATTTTTAATCCCTCTAAATGATGTTAAGTAAGATAGTTTAGCAAAGACCTTAAATATAGTATTCAAGAGCCAGCAGTATTATGAATTATGGTCTAAGTCAAATGATTTATCCTGAGAGATAGAAGGTTGCTCTACACAGTGTACTGCCTTCTGTTAGTGTCATGATGAGTAGTATGAATGTTAAGGGTACCGCATAGGTAAGGGTGCATCGAGTACTTATTTTCAAAAAGCCAGGACCCGTCTAATCAGTTTCATCATAACGTGAATTTAAGAAAAAAATATATTTACATTAAGTATTTTTTGTGAACGGTCCCAAACAGAGATACTATTAAAAACCAAAACAAGATATACTTAAATTTTAAACCTCCCTAATAAGTATAACTTGGTTCGATTTTCTCTAGCTACTCAGTATGAGACAATATACCGAGACTATCGACCCCTTAGGAAAGCTAGTCTAATTGCATACTTCATAAACGTAACTTAACAAATACACCCAATATAAATGAAAATCAATATTTTACCTCGAAATTTCTTTATATAGGATTTATAATTATGACAGGAACAAGGTTGTTTAACAGTATTATATTTTTTTTATTAACCCTCTAAATGATGCTAAGCAAGATAGTTTAGAAAAGACCTTGAAAAAAGGATTCTCGAACCAGCAGTTTTGCGAATTAAAGTGTTAGTCAAATGTTCTATCCAGAGCGTTAGAAGGTTGCCCTACACTGTGCACTGCATTCTCTAAGTGTCATGTAGGAGAGTATGAATGTTTAGGGTACCCTATAGGTAAGGGTGCATCGAGTACTTATTTTCAAAAAGCCAGGACAGGTCTAATCATTTTCATCATTACGTGAATTTAAAAAGATATACTTTACAATTTTACAGACAGAATTAAGTATTTTCCGTGAACGGTCCCAATCAGAGATACTATTAAAAACCAAAACAAGATATACTTAAATTTTAAACCTCCCTATTAAGTATAACTTGGTTCGATTTCCTCTAGCGACTCAGTATAAGCTAATTTACCGAGACTATCGATCACTGAGGAAAGCTAGTCTAATTGCATACTTCATAAATGTAACTTAACAAATACACCTAATATAAATGAAAATCAATATTTTACCTCGAAATTTCTTTATTAAGGATTTATCATTATGAAAGGAAAAAATCGACCAACAGTATTTTTTTTCTTTTTAACCCTCTTAATGATGCTAAGCATGAAAGTTAAGAAAAGACCTTAAACAATGTATTCTCGAACCAGCAGTATTGCGAATTAAAGTGTAAGTCAAATGTTGTATCCAGAGCGTTAGAAGGTTGCCCTACACTGTGTATTGCATTCTGTAAGTGTCATGATGAGGAGTATAAAAGTTAAGGCTACTGTTTGTGTATGTTTGCATCGAGTACTTATTTTCAGCAAGACATGACCGGTCTAATCAGTTTCATCATAACGTGAATTAAAAAAAATATTCTTTTAATTTTTACAGACGGAATTAAGTATTTTTTATGAACGGTCCCAATCAGAGATACTATTAAAAACCAAAACAAGATATACTTAAATTTTAAACCTCCCTATTAAGTATAACTTGGTTCGATTTTCTCTAGCAACTCAGTATGAGACAATTTACCAAGACTATCGACCCCTGAGGAAAGCTAGCCTAATTGCATACTTTATAAACATAATTTAACTAATACACCTATTATAAATGAAAAACAATATTTTACCACAAAATTTCTAAATAAAGGATTTACCATTATGAAAGAAAAAAATTGATCAACAGCATTTTATTTTATTTTTAATCCCTCTAAATGATGTTAAGTAAGATAGTTTAACAAAGAACTTAAATAAATTATTCTAGAGCCAGCAGTATTGTGAATTATGGTCTAAGTCAAATGTTCTATCCTGAGAGTTAGAAGGTTGCTCTACACAGTGTACAGCCTTCTGTTAGTGTCATTATGAGTAGTATAAAAGTTAAGCGTACTGTTTGTGTATGTTTGGATCGAGTACATATTTTCAGCAAGACATGACCGGTCTGATCATTTCAATCATTACGTGAATTTAAAAAGATATACTTATATTTTTACAGACGGAATTAAGTATTTTTTATGAACGGTCCCAAACAAAGATACTATTAAAAACCAAAACAAGATATACTTAAATTTTAAACCTCCCTATTAAGTATAACTTGGTTCAATTTCCTCTAGCAACTCAGTATGAGACAATATACCGAGACTATCGACCCCTTAGGAAAGCTAGTCTAATTGCATACTTCATAAGCTTTATTTAACAAATACACCTATTACAAATGAAAAACAATATTTTACCTCGAAATTTCTTTACAAAGGATTTATAATTATGACACGAACGAGGTTGTTTAACAGTATTATATTTTTTTTATGAACCCTCTAAATGATGCAAAGCAAGATAGTTTAGAAAAGACCTTAAATAAAGTATTCTAGAGCCAGCAGTATTGTGAATTATGGTCTAAGTCAAATGTTCTATCCTGAGAGTTAGAAGGTTGCTCTACACAGTGTACTGCCTTCTGTTAGTGTCATTATCAGTAGTATAAAAGTTAAGCGTACTGTTTGTGTATGTTTGCATCGAGTACATATTTTCAGCAAGACATGACCGGTCTAATCAGTTTCATCATAACGTGAATTTAAAAAAATATTCTTTTAATTTTTACAGACGGAATTAAGTATTTTTTATGAACGGTCCCAATCAGAGATACTATTACACCAAAACAAGATATACTTAAATTTTAAACCTCCCTATTAAGTATAACTTGGTTCGATTTCCTCTAGCAACTCAGTAGGAGACAATTTACCGAGACTATCGACCCCTTAGGAAAGCTAGTCTAATTGGATACTTCATAAAGGTAACATAATAAATACACATAATATAAATGAAAATCAATATTTTACCTCGAAATTTCTTTACAAAGGATTTATAATTATGGCAGGAACGAGGTTGTTTAACAGTATTATATTTTTTTTATTAACCCTCTAAATGATGCTAAGCAAGATAGTTTAGAAAAGACCTTAAACAAAGTATTCTCGAACCAGCAGTTTTGCGAATTAAAGTGTAATTCAAATGTTCTATCCAGAGCGTTAGAAGGTTGCCCTACACTGTGTACTGCATTCTGTAAGTGTCATGTAGGAGATTATAAATGTTAAGGGTACCGTATAGGTAAGGGTGCATCGAGTACTTATTTTCAAAAAGCCCGGACCGGTCTAATCAGTTTCATCATTACGTGAATTTAAAAAGATATACTTATATTTTTACAGACGGAATTAAGTATATTTTATGAACGGTCCCAATCAGAGATACTATTAAAAACCAAAACAAGATATACTTAAATTTTAAACCTCCCTATTAAGTATAACTTGGTTCAATTTCCTCTAGCAACTCAGTATGAGACAATTTACCAAGACTATCGACCCCTGAGGAAAGCTAGCCTAATTGCATACTTCATAAGCTTTATTTAACAAATACACCTATTTTAAATGAAAAACAATATTTTACTTGAAATTTCTTTACAAAGGATTTATAATTATGACACGAACGAGGTTGTTTAACAGTATTATATTTTTTTTATTAACCCTCTAAATGATGCTAAGCAAGATAGTTTAGAAAAGACCTTAAACAAAGTATTCTCGAACCAGCAGTTTTGCGAATTAAAGTGTGAGTCAAATGTTCTATCCATAGCTTTAGAAGGTGGCCCTACACTGTGTACTGCATTCTGTAAGTGTCATGTAGGAGAGTATGAATGTTAAGGGTACCGTATAGGTAAGTGTGCATCGAGTAAATAGTTTCAGCAAGACATGACCGGTCTGATCATTTCAATCATAACGTGAATTTAAAAAATATATACTTTACATTTTTACAGACGGAATTAAGTATTTTTTATGAACGGTCCGAAAAAGAGATACTATTATAAACCAAAACAAGATATACTTAAATTTTAAACCTCCCTATTAAGTATAACTTGGTTCGATTTTCTCTAGCAACTCAGTATTAGACAATTTATCAAGACTATCGACCCCTGAGGAAAGCTAGCCTAATTGCATACTTTATAAACCTAATTTAACTAATACACCTAATATAAATGAAAAACAATATTTTACCACAAAATTTCTAAATAAAGGATTTACCATTATGAAAGAAAAAAATTGATCAACAGAATTTTATTTTATTTTTAATCCCTCTAAATGATGTTAAGTAAGATAGTTTAGCAAAGACCTTAAATAAAGTATTATAGAGCCAGCAGTATTGTGAATTATGGTCTAAGTCAAATGTTCTATCCTGAGAGTTAGAAGGTTGCTCTACACAGTGTACTGCCTTCTGTTAGTGTCATTATGAGTAGTATAAAAGTTAAGCGTACTGTTTGTGTATGTTTACATCGAGTACATATTTTCAGCAAGACATGACCGGTCTAATCAGTTTCATCATAACGTGAATTAAAAAAAATATTCTTTTAATTTTTACAGACGGAATTAAGTATTTTTTATGAACGGTCCCAATCAGAGATACTATTAAAACCAAAACAAGATATACTTAAATTTTAAACCTCCCTATTAAGTATAACTTGATTCGATTTTCTCTAGCAACTCAGTATGAGACAATTTACCAAGACTATCGACCCCTGAGGAAAGCTAGCCTAATTGCATACTTTATAAACATAATTTAACTAATACACCTAATATAAATGAAAAACAATATTTTACCACAAAATTTCTAAATAAAGGATTTACCATTATGAAAGAAAAAAATTGATCAACAGAATTTTATTTTATTTTTAATCCCTCTAAATGATGTTAAGTAAGATAGTTTAGCAAAGACCTTAAATAAAGTATTATAGAGCCAGCAGTATTGTGAATTATGGTCTAAGTCAAATGTTCTATCCTGAGAGTTAGAAGGTTGCTCTACACAGTGTACAGCCTTCTGTTAGTGTCATTATGAGTAGTATAAAAGTTAAGCGTACTGTTTGTGTATGTTTGCATCGAGTACATATTTTCAGCAAGACATGACCGGTCTGATCATTTCAATCATTACGTGAATTTAAAAAGATATACTTATATTTTTACAGACGGAATTAAGTATCTTTTATGAACGGTCCCAAACAAAGATACTATTAAAAACCAAAACAAGATATAATTAAATTTTAAACCTCCCTATTAAGTATAACTTGGTTCAATTTCCTCTAGCAACTCAGTATGAGACAATATACCGAGACTATCGACCCCTTAGGAAAGCTAGTCTAATTGCATACTTCATAAGCTTTATTTAACAAATACACCTATTACAAATGAAAAACAATATTTTACCTCGAAATTTCTTTACAAAGGATTTATAATTATGACACGAACGAGGTTGTTTAACAGTATTATATTTTTTTTATGAACCCTCTAAATGATGCAAAGCAAGATAGTTTAGAAAAGACCTTAAATAAAGTATTCTAGAGCCAGCAGTATTGTGAATTATGGTCTAAGTCAAATGTTCTATCCTGAGAGTTAGAAGGTTGCTCTACACAGTGTACTGCCTTCTGTTAGTGTCATTATCAGTAGTATAAAAGTTAAGCGTACTGTTTGTGTATGTTTGCATCGAGTACATATTTTCAGCAAGACATGACCGGTCTAATCAGTTTCATCATAACGTGAATTTAAAAAAATATTCTTTTAATTTTTACAGACGGAATTAAGTATTTTTTATGAACGGTCCCAATCAGAGATACTATTACACCAAAACAAGATATACTTAAATTTTAAACCTCCCTATTAAGTATAACTTGGTTCGATTTCCTCTAGCAACTCAGTAGGAGACAATTTACCGAGACTATCGACCCCTTAGGAAAGCTAGTCTAATTGGATACTTCATAAAGGTAACATAACAAATACACATAATATAAATGAAAATCAATATTTTACCTCGAAATTTCTTTACAAAGGATTTATAATTATGGCAGGAACGAGGTTGTTTAACAGTATTATATTTTTTTTATTAACCCTCTAAATGATGCTAAGCAAGATAGTTTAGAAAAGACCTTAAACAAAGTATTCTCGAACCAGCAGTTTTGCGAATTAAAGTGTAATTCAAATGTTCTATCCAGAGCGTTAGAAGGTTGCCCTACACTGTGTACTGCATTCTGTAAGTGTCATGTAGGAGATTATGAATGTTAAGGGTACCGTATAGGTAAGGGTGCATCGAGTACTTATTTTCAAAAAGCCCGGACCGGTCTAATCAGTTTCATCATTACGTGAATTTAAAAAGATATACTTATATTTTTACAGACGGAATTAAGTATATTTTATGAACGGTCCCAATCAGAGATACTATTAAAAACCAAAACAAGATATACTTAAATTTTAAACCTCCCTATTAAGTATAACTTGGTTCAATTTCCTCTAGCAACTCAGTATGAGACAATTTACCAAGACTATCGACCCCTGAGGAAAGCTAGCCTAATTGCATACTTCATAAGCTTTATTTAACAAATACACCTATTTTAAATGAAAAACAATATTTTACTTGAAATTTCTTTACAAAGGATTTATAATTATGACACGAACGAGGTTGTTTAACAGTATTATATTTTTTTTATTAACCCTCTAAATGATGCTAAGCAAGATAGTTTAGAAAAGACCTTAAACAAAGTATTCTCGAACCAGCAGTTTTGCGAATTAAAGTGTGAGTCAAATGTTCTATCCATAGCTTTAGAAGGTGGCCCTACACTGTGTACTGCATTCTGTAAGTGTCATGTAGGAGAGTATGAATGTTAAGGGTACCGTATAGGTAAGTGTGCATCGAGTAAATAGTTTCAGCAAGACATGACCGGTCTGATCATTTCAATCATAACGTGAATTTAAAAAATATATACTTTACATTTTTACAGACGGAATTAAGTATTTTTTATGAACGGTCCGAAAAAGAGATACTATTATAAACCAAAACAAGATATACTTAAATTTTAAACCTCCCTATTAAGTATAACTTGGTTCGATTTTCTCTAGCAACTCAGTATTAGACAATTTATCAAGACTATCGACCCCTGAGGAAAGCTAGCCTAATTGCATACTTTATAAACCTAATTTAACTAATACACCTAATATAAATGAAAAACAATATTTTACCACAAAATTTCTAAATAAAGGATTTACCATTATGAAAGAAAAAAATTGATCAACAGAATTTTATTTTATTTTTAATCCCTCTAAATGATGTTAAGTAAGATAGTTTAGCAAAGACCTTAAATAAAGTATTATAGAGCCAGCAGTATTGTGAATTATGGTCTAAGTCAAATGTTCTATCCTGAGAGTTAGAAGGTTGCTCTACACAGTGTACTGCCTTCTGTTAGTGTCATTATGAGTAGTATAAAAGTTAAGCGTACTGTTTGTGTATGTTTACATCGAGTACATATTTTCAGCAAGACATGACCGGTCTAATCAGTTTCATCATAACGTGAATTAAAAAAAATATTCTTTTAATTTTTACAGACGGAATTAAGTATTTTTTATGAACGGTCCCAATCAGAGATACTATTAAAACCAAAACAAGATATACTTAAATTTTAAACCTCCCTATTAAGTATAACTTGATTCGATTTTCTCTAGCAACTCAGTATGAGACAATTTACCAAGACTATCGACCCCTGAGGAAAGCTAGCCTAATTGCATACTTTATAAACATAATTTAACTAATACACCTAATATAAATGAAAAACAATATTTTACCACAAAATTTCTAAATAAAGGATTTACCATTATGAAAGAAAAAAATTGATCAACAGAATTTTATTTTATTTTTAATCCCTCTAAATGATGTTAAGTAAGATAGTTTAGCAAAGACCTTAAATAAAGTATTATAGAGCCAGCAGTATTGTGAATTATGGTCTAAGTCAAATGTTCTATCCTGAGAGTTAGAAGGTTGCTCTACACAGTGTACAGCCTTCTGTTAGTGTCATTATGAGTAGTATAAAAGTTAAGCGTACTGTTTGTGTATGTTTGCATCGAGTACATATTTTCAGCAAGACATGACCGGTCTGATCATTTCAATCATTACGTGAATTTAAAAAGATATACTTATATTTTTACAGACGGAATTAAGTATCTTTTATGAACGGTCCCAAACAAAGATACTATTAAAAACCAAAAGAAGATATACTTAAATTTTAAACCTCCCTATTAAGTATAACTTGGTTCAATTTCCTCTAGCAACTCAGTATGAGACAATATACCGAGACTATCGACCCCTTAGGAAAGCTAGTCTAATTGCATACTTCATAAGCTTTATTTAACAAATACACCTATTACAAATGAAAAACAATATTTTACCTCGAAATTTCTTTACAAAGGATTTATAATTATGACACGAACGAGGTTGTTTAACAGTATTATATTTTTTTTATGAACCCTCTAAATGATGCAAAGCAAGATAGTTTAGAAAAGACCTTAAATAAAGTATTCTAGAGCCAGCAGTATTGTGAATTATGGTCTAAGTCAAATGTTCTATCCTGAGAGTTAGAAGGTTGCTCTACACAGTGTACTGCCTTCTGTTAGTGTCATTATCAGTAGTATAAAAGTTAAGCGTACTGTTTGTGTATGTTTGCATCGAGTACATATTTTCAGCAAGACATGACCGGTCTAATCAGTTTCATCATAACGTGAATTTAAAAAAATATTCTTTTAATTTTTACAGACGGAATTAAGTATTTTTTATGAACGGTCCCAATCAGAGATACTATTACACCAAAACAAGATATACTTAAATTTTAAACCTCCCTATTAAGTATAACTTGGTTCGATTTCCTCTAGCAACTCAGTAGGAGACAATTTACCGAGACTATCGACCCCTTAGGAAAGCTAGTCTAATTGGATACTTCATAAAGGTAACATAACAAATACACATAATATAAATGAAAATCAATATTTTACCTCGAAATTTCTTTACAAAGGATTTATAATTATGGCAGGAACGAGGTTGTTTAACAGTATTATATTTTTTTTATTAACCCTCTAAATGATGCTAAGCAAGATAGTTTAGAAAAGACCTTAAACAAAGTATTCTCGAACCAGCAGTTTTGCGAATTAAAGTGTAATTCAAATGTTCTATCCAGAGCGTTAGAAGGTTGCCCTACACTGTGTACTGCATTCTGTAAGTGTCATGTAGGAGATTATGAATGTTAAGGGTACCGTATAGGTAAGGGTGCATCGAGTACTTATTTTCAAAAAGCCCGGACCGGTCTAATCAGTTTCATCATTACGTGAATTTAAAAAGATATACTTTACATTTTTATAGAGGAATTAAGTATTTTTTATGAAGGTCCCAATCAGAGATACTATTAAAAACCAAAACAAGATATACTTAAATTTTAAACCTCCCTATTAAGTATAACTTGGTTCGATTTTCTCTAGCAACTCAGTATTAGACAATTTATCAAGACTATCGACCCCTGAGGAAAGCTAGCCTAATTGCATACTTTATAAACCTAATTTAACTAATACACCTAATATAAATGAAAAACAATATTTTACCACAAAATTTCTAAATAAAGGATTTACCATTATGAAAGAAAAAAATTGATCAACAGCATTTTATTTTATTTTTAATCCCTCTAAATGATGTTAAGTAAGATAGTTTAGCAACGACCTTAAATAAAGTATTCTAGAGCCAGCAGTATTATGAATTATGGTCTAAGTCAAATGATTTATCCTGAGAGATAGAAGGTTGCTCTACACAGTGTACTGCCTTCTGTTAGTGTCATGATGAGTAGTATGAATGTTAAGGGTACCGCATAGGTAAGGGTGCATCGAGTACTTATTTTCAAAAAGCCAGGACCCGTCTAATCAGTTTCATCATAACGTGAATTTAAGAAAAAAATATATTTACATTAAGTATTTTTTGTGAACGGTCCCAAACAGAGATACTATTAAAAACCAAAACAAGATATACTTAAATTTTAAACCTCCCTATTAAGTATAACTTGGTTCGATTTTCTCTAGCAACTCAGTATGAGACAATATACCGAGACTATCGACCCCTTAGGAAAGCTAGTCTAATTGCATACTTCATAAACGTAACTTAACAAATACACCCAATATAAATGAAAATCAATATTTTACCTCGAAATTTCTTTATAATTATGACAGGAACAAGGTTGTTTAACAGCATTATATTTTTTTTATTAACCCTCTAAATGATGCTAAGCAAGATAGTTTAGAAAAGACCTTGAAAAAAGGATTCTCGAACCAGCAGTTTTGCGAATTAAAGTGTTAGTCAAATGTTCTATCCAGAGCGTTAGAAGGTTGCCCTACACTGTGCACTGCATTCTCTAAGTGTCATGTAGGAGAGTATGAATGTTAAGGGTACCCTATAGGTAAGGGTGCATCGAGTACTTATTTTCAAAAAGCCAGGACCGGTCTAATCATTTTCATCATTACGTGAATTTAAAAAGATAAACTTTACATTTTTACAAACGGAATTAAGTATTTTTTGTGAACGATCCCAATCAGAGATACTATTAAAAACCAAAACAAGATATACTTAAATTTTAAACCTCCCTATTAAGTATAACTTGGTTCGATTTCCTGTAGCAACTCAGTATGAGACAATATACCGAGACTATCGACCCCTTAGGAAAGCTAGTCTAATTGCATACTTCATAAGCTGTATTTAACAAATACACCTATTACAAATGAAAAACAATATTTTACCTCGAAATTACTTTACAAAGGATTTATAATTATGATACGAACGAGGTTGTTTGACAGTATTATATTTTTTTTATTAACCCTCTAAATGATGCTAAGCAAGATAGATTAGAAAAGACCTTAAACAAAGTATTCTCGAACCAGCAGTTTTGCGAATTAAAGTGGAAGTCAAATGTTCTATCCATAGCTTTAGAAGGTGGGCCTACACTGTGTACTGCATTCTGTAAGTGTCATGTAGGAGAGTATGAATGTTAAGGGTACCGTATAGGTAAGTGTGCATCGAGTAAATAGTTTCAGCAAGACATGACCGGTCTGATCATTTCAATCATTACGTGAATTTAAAAAGATATACTTATATTTTTACAGACGGAATTAAGTATATTTTATGAACGGTCCCAATCAGAGATACTATTAAAAACCAAAACAAGATATACTTAAATTTTAAACCTCCCTATTAAGTATAACTTGGTTCAATTTCCTCTAGCAACTCAGTATGAGACAATTTACCAAGACTATCGACCCCTGAGGAAAGCTAGCCTAATTGCATACTTCATAAGCTTTATTTAACAAATACACCTATTTTAAATGAAAAACAATATTTTACTTGAAATTTCTTTACAAAGGATTTATAATTATGACACGAACGAGGTTGTTTAACAGTATTATATTTTTTTTATTAACCCTCTAAATGATGCTAAGCAAGATAGTTTAGAAAAGACCTTAAACAAAGTATTCTCGAACCAGCAGTTTTGCGAATTAAAGTGTGAGTCAAATGTTCTATCCATAGCTTTAGAAGGTGGCCCTACACTCTGTACTGCATTCTGTAAGTGTCATGTAGGAGAGTATGAATGTTAAGGGTACCGTATAGGTAAGTGTGCATCGAGTAAATAGTTTCAGCAAGACATGACCGGTCTGATCATTTCAATCATAACGTGAATTTAAAAAATATATACTTTACATGTTTACAGACGGAATTAAGTATTTTTTATGAACGGTCCGAAAAAGAGATACTATTATAAACCAAAACAAGATATACTTAAATTTTAAACCTCCCTATTAAGTATAACTTGGTTCGATTTTCTCTAGCAACTCAGTATTAGACAATTTATCAAGACTATCGACCCCTGAGGAAAGCTAGCCTAATTGCATACTTTATAAACCTAATTTAACTAATACACCTAATATAAATGAAAAACAATATTTTACCACAAAATTTCTAAATAAAGGATTTACCATTATGAAAGAAAAAAATTGATCAACAGAATTTTATTTTATTTTTAATCCCTCTAAATGATGTTAAGTAAGATAGTTTAGCAAAGACCTTAAATAAAGTATTATAGAGCCAGCAGTATTGTGAATTATGGTCTAAGTCAAATGTTCTATCCTGAGAGTTAGAAGGTTGCTCTACACAGTGTACAGCCTTCTGTTAGTGTCATTATGAGTAGTATAAAAGTTAAGCGTACTGTTTGTGTATGTTTGCATCGAGTACATATTTTCAGCAAGACATGAACGGTCTAATCAGTTTCATCATTACGTGAATTTAAAAAGATATACTTATATTTTTACAGACGGAATTAAGTATCTTTTATGAACGGTCCCAAACAAAGATACTATTAAAAACCAAAACAAGATATACTTAAATTTTAAACCTCCCTATTAAGTATAACTTGGTTCAATTTCCTCTAGCAACTCAGTATGAGACAATATACCGAGACTATCGACCCCTTAGGAAAGCTAGTCTAATTGCATACTTCATAAGCTTTATTTAACAAATACACCTATTACAAATGAAAAACAATATTTTACCTCGAAATTTCTTTACAAAGGATTTATAATTATGACACGAACGAGGTTGTTTAACAGTATTATATTTTTTTTATGAACCCTCTAAATGATGCAAAGCAAGATAGTTTAGAAAAGACCTTAAATAAAGTATTCTAGAGCCAGCAGTATTGTGAATTATGGTCTAAGTCAAATGTTCTATCCTGAGAGTTAGAAGGTTGCTCTACACAGTGTACTGCCTTCTGTTAGTGTCATTATCAGTAGTATAAAAGTTAAGCGTACTGTTTGTGTATGTTTGCATCGAGTACATATTTTCAGCAAGACATGACCGGTCTAATCAGTTTCATCATAACGTGAATTTAAAAAAATATTCTTTTAATTTTTACAGACGGAATTAAGTATTTTTTATGAACGGTCCCAATCAGAGATACTATTACACCAAAACAAGATATACTTAAATTTTAAACCTCCCTATTAAGTATAACTTGGTTCGATTTCCTCTAGCAACTCAGTAGGAGACAATTTACCGAGACTATCGACCCCTTAGGAAAGCTAGTCTAATTGGATACTTCATAAAGGTAACATAACAAATACACATAATATAAATTAAAATCAATATTTTACCTCGAAATTTCTTTACAAAGGATTTATAATTATGGCAGGAACGAGGTTGTTTAACAGTATTATATTTTTTTTATTAACCCTCTAAATGATGCTAAGCAAGATAGTTTAGAAAAGACCTTAAACAAAGTATTCTCGAACCAGCAGTTTTGCGAATTAAAGTGTAATTCAAATGTTCTATCCAGAGCGTTAGAAGGTTGCCCTACACTGTGTACTGCATTCTGTAAGTGTCATGTAGGAGATTATGAATGTTAAGGGTACCGTATAGGTAAGGGTGCATCGAGTACTTATTTTCAAAAAGCCCGGACCGGTCTAATCAGTTTCATCATTACGTGAATTTAAAAAGATATACTTTACATTTTTATAGAGGAATTAAGTATTTTTTATGAAGGTCCCAATCAGAGATACTATTAAAAACCAAAACAAGATATACTTAAATTTTAAACCTCCCTATTAAGTATAACTTGGTTCGATTTTCTCTAGCAACTCAGTATTAGACAATTTATCAAGACTATCGACCCCTGAGGAAAGCTAGCCTAATTGCATACTTTATAAACCTAATTTAACTAATACACCTAATATAAATGAAAAACAATATTTTACCACAAAATTTCTAAATAAAGGATTTACCATTATGAAAGAAAAAAATTGATCAACAGCATTTTATTTTATTTTTAATCCCTCTAAATGATGTTAAGTAAGATAGTTTAGCAACGACCTTAAATAAAGTATTCTAGAGCCAGCAGTATTATGAATTATGGTCTAAGTCAAATGATTTATCCTGAGAGATAGAAGGTTGCTCTACACAGTGTACTGCCTTCTGTTAGTGTCATGATGAGTAGTATGAATGTTAAGGGTACCGCATAGGTAAGGGTGCATCGAGTACTTATTTTCAAAAAGCCAGGACCCGTCTAATCAGTTTCATCATAACGTGAATTTAAGAAAAAAATATATTTACATTAAGTATTTTTTGTGAACGGTCCCAAACAGAGATACTATTAAAAACCAAAACAAGATATACTTAAATTTTAAACCTCCCTATTAAGTATAACTTGGTTCGATTTTCTCTAGCAACTCAGTATGAGACAATATACCGAGACTATCGACCCCTTAGGAAAGCTAGTCTAATTGCATACTTCATAAACGTAACTTAACAAATACACCCAATATAAATGAAAATCAATATTTTACCTCGAAATTTCTTTATAATTATGACAGGAACAAGGTTGTTTAACAGCATTATATTTTTTTTATTAACCCTCTAAATGATGCTAAGCAAGATAGTTTAGAAAAGACCTTGAAAAAAGGATTCTCGAACCAGCAGTTTTGCGAATTAAAGTGTTAGTCAAATGTTCTATCCAGAGCGTTAGAAGGTTGCCCTACACTGTGCACTGCATTCTCTAAGTGTCATGTAGGAGAGTATGAATGTTAAGGGTACCCTATAGGTAAGGGTGCATCGAGTACTTATTTTCAAAAAGCCAGGACCGGTCTAATCATTTTCATCATTACGTGAATTTAAAAAGATAAACTTTACATTTTTACAAACGGAATTAAGTATTTTTTGTGAACGATCCCAATCAGAGATACTATTAAAAACCAAAACAAGATATACTTAAATTTTAAACCTCCCTATTAAGTATAACTTGGTTCGATTTCCTGTAGCAACTCAGTATGAGACAATATACCGAGACTATCGACCCCTTAGGAAAGCTAGTCTAATTGCATACTTCATAAGCTGTATTTAACAAATACACCTATTACAAATGAAAAACAATATTTTACCTCGAAATTTCTTTACAAAGGATTTATAATTATGATACGAACGAGGTTGTTTGACAGTATTATATTTTTTTTATTAACCCTCTAAATGATGCTAAGCAAGATAGTTTAGAAAAGACCTTAAACAAAGTATTCTCGAACCAGCAGTTTTGCGAATTAAAGTGGAAGTCAAATGTTCTATCCATAGCTTTAGAAGGTGGGCCTACACTGTGTACTGCATTCTGTAAGTGTCATGTAGGAGAGTATGAATGTTAAGGGTACCGTATAGGTAAGTGTGCATCGAGTAAATAGTTTCAGCAAGACATGACCGGTCTGATCATTTCAATCATTACGTGAATTTAAAAAGATATACTTATATTTTTACAGACGGAATTAAGTATATTTTATGAACGGTCCCAATCAGAGATACTATTAAAACCAAAACAAGATATACTTAAATTTTAAACCTCCCTATTAAGTATAACTTGATTCGATTTTCTCTAGCAACTCAGTATGAGACAATTTACCAAGACTATCGACCCCTGAGGAAAGCTAGCCTAATTGCATACTTTATAAACATAATTTAACTAATACACCTAATATAAATGAAAAACAATATTTTACCACAAAATTTCTAAATAAAGGATTTACCATTATGAAAGAAAAAAATTGATCAACAGAATTTTATTTTATTTTTAATCCCTCTAAATGATGTTAAGTAAGATAGTTTAGCAAAGACCTTAAATAAAGTATTATAGAGCCAGCAGTATTGTGAATTATGGTCTAAGTCAAATGTTCTATCCTGAGAGTTAGAAGGTTGCTCTACACAGTGTACAGCCTTCTGTTAGTGTCATTATGAGTAGTATAAAAGTTAAGCGTACTGTTTGTGTATGTTTGCATCGAGTACATATTTTCAGCAAGACATGACCGGTCTGATCATTTCAATCATTACGTGAATTTAAAAAGATATACTTATATTTTTACAGACGGAATTAAGTATCTTTTATGAACGGTCCCAAACAAAGATACTATTAAAAACCAAAAGAAGATATACTTAAATTTTAAACCTCCCTATTAAGTATAACTTGGTTCAATTTCCTCTAGCAACTCAGTATGAGACAATATACCGAGACTATCGACCCCTTAGGAAAGCTAGTCTAATTGCATACTTCATAAGCTTTATTTAACAAATACACCTATTACAAATGAAAAACAATATTTTACCTCGAAATTTCTTTACAAAGGATTTATAATTATGACACGAACGAGGTTGTTTAACAGTATTATATTTTTTTTATGAACCCTCTAAATGATGCAAAGCAAGATAGTTTAGAAAAGACCTTAAATAAAGTATTCTAGAGCCAGCAGTATTGTGAATTATGGTCTAAGTCAAATGTTCTATCCTGAGAGTTAGAAGGTTGCTCTACACAGTGTACTGCCTTCTGTTAGTGTCATTATCAGTAGTATAAAAGTTAAGCGTACTGTTTGTGTATGTTTGCATCGAGTACATATTTTCAGCAAGACATGACCGGTCTAATCAGTTTCATCATAACGTGAATTTAAAAAAATATTCTTTTAATTTTTACAGACGGAATTAAGTATTTTTTATGAACGGTCCCAATCAGAGATACTATTACACCAAAACAAGATATACTTAAATTTTAAACCTCCCTATTAAGTATAACTTGGTTCGATTTCCTCTAGCAACTCAGTAGGAGACAATTTACCGAGACTATCGACCCCTTAGGAAAGCTAGTCTAATTGGATACTTCATAAAGGTAACATAACAAATACACATAATATAAATGAAAATCAATATTTTACCTCGAAATTTCTTTACAAAGGATTTATAATTATGGCAGGAACGAGGTTGTTTAACAGTATTATATTTTTTTTATTAACCCTCTAAATGATGCTAAGCAAGATAGTTTAGAAAAGACCTTAAACAAAGTATTCTCGAACCAGCAGTTTTGCGAATTAAAGTGTAATTCAAATGTTCTATCCAGAGCGTTAGAAGGTTGCCCTACACTGTGTACTGCATTCTGTAAGTGTCATGTAGGAGATTATGAATGTTAAGGGTACCGTATAGGTAAGGGTGCATCGAGTACTTATTTTCAAAAAGCCCGGACCGGTCTAATCAGTTTCATCATTACGTGAATTTAAAAAGATATACTTTACATTTTTATAGAGGAATTAAGTATTTTTTATGAAGGTCCCAATCAGAGATACTATTAAAAACCAAAACAAGATATACTTAAATTTTAAACCTCCCTATTAAGTATAACTTGGTTCGATTTTCTCTAGCAACTCAGTATTAGACAATTTATCAAGACTATCGACCCCTGAGGAAAGCTAGCCTAATTGCATACTTTATAAACCTAATTTAACTAATACACCTAATATAAATGAAAAACAATATTTTACCACAAAATTTCTAAATAAAGGATTTACCATTATGAAAGAAAAAAATTGATCAACAGCATTTTATTTTATTTTTAATCCCTCTAAATGATGTTAAGTAAGATAGTTTAGCAACGACCTTAAATAAAGTATTCTAGAGCCAGCAGTATTATGAATTATGGTCTAAGTCAAATGATTTATCCTGAGAGATAGAAGGTTGCTCTACACAGTGTACTGCCTTCTGTTAGTGTCATGATGAGTAGTATGAATGTTAAGGGTACCGCATAGGTAAGGGTGCATCGAGTACTTATTTTCAAAAAGCCAGGACCCGTCTAATCAGTTTCATCATAACGTGAATTTAAGAAAAAAATATATTTACATTAAGTATTTTTTGTGAACGGTCCCAAACAGAGATACTATTAAAAACCAAAACAAGATATACTTAAATTTTAAACCTCCCTATTAAGTATAACTTGGTTCGATTTTCTCTAGCAACTCAGTATGAGACAATATACCGAGACTATCGACCCCTTAGGAAAGCTAGTCTAATTGCATACTTCATAAACGTAACTTAACAAATACACCCAATATAAATGAAAATCAATATTTTACCTCGAAATTTCTTTATAATTATGACAGGAACAAGGTTGTTTAACAGCATTATATTTTTTTTATTAACCCTCTAAATGATGCTAAGCAAGATAGTTTAGAAAAGACCTTGAAAAAAGGATTCTCGAACCAGCAGTTTTGCGAATTAAAGTGTTAGTCAAATGTTCTATCCAGAGCGTTAGAAGGTTGCCCTACACTGTGCACTGCATTCTCTAAGTGTCATGTAGGAGAGTATGAATGTTAAGGGTACCCTATAGGTAAGGGTGCATCGAGTACTTATTTTCAAAAAGCCAGGACCGGTCTAATCATTTTCATCATTACGTGAATTTAAAAAGATAAACTTTACATTTTTACAAACGGAATTAAGTATTTTTTGTGAACGATCCCAATCAGAGATACTATTAAAAACCAAAACAAGATATACTTAAATTTTAAACCTCCCTATTAAGTATAACTTGGTTCGATTTCCTGTAGCAACTCAGTATGAGACAATATACCGAGACTATCGACCCCTTAGGAAAGCTAGTCTAATTGCATACTTCATAAGCTGTATTTAACAAATACACCTATTACAAATGAAAAACAATATTTTACCTCGAAATTTCTTTACAAAGGATTTATAATTATGATACGAACGAGGTTGTTTGACAGTATTATATTTTTTTTATTAACCCTCTAAATGATGCTAAGCAAGATAGATTAGAAAAGACCTTAAACAAAGTATTCTCGAACCAGCAGTTTTGCGAATTAAAGTGGAAGTCAAATGTTCTATCCATAGCTTTAGAAGGTGGGCCTACACTGTGTACTGCATTCTGTAAGTGTCATGTAGGAGAGTATGAATGTTAAGGGTACCGTATAGGTAAGTGTGCATCGAGTAAATAGTTTCAGCAAGACATGACCGGTCTGATCATTTCAATCATTACGTGAATTTAAAAAGATATACTTATATTTTTACAGACGGAATTAAGTATATTTTATGAACGGTCCCAATCAGAGATACTATTAAAAACCAAAACAAGATATACTTAAATTTTAAACCTCCCTATTAAGTATAACTTGGTTCAATTTCCTCTAGCAACTCAGTATGAGACAATTTACCAAGACTATCGACCCCTGAGGAAAGCTAGCCTAATTGCATACTTCATAAGCTTTATTTAACAAATACACCTATTTTAAATGAAAAACAATATTTTACTTGAAATTTCTTTACAAAGGATTTATAATTATGACACGAACGAGGTTGTTTAACAGTATTATATTTTTTTTATTAACCCTCTAAATGATGCTAAGCAAGATAGTTTAGAAAAGACCTTAAACAAAGTATTCTCGAACCAGCAGTTTTGCGAATTAAAGTGTGAGTCAAATGTTCTATCCATAGCTTTAGAAGGTGGCCCTACACTCTGTACTGCATTCTGTAAGTGTCATGTAGGAGAGTATGAATGTTAAGGGTACCGTATAGGTAAGTGTGCATCGAGTAAATAGTTTCAGCAAGACATGACCGGTCTGATCATTTCAATCATAACGTGAATTTAAAAAATATATACTTTACATTTTTACAGACGGAATTAAGTATTTTTTATGAACGGTCCGAAAAAGAGATACTATTATAAACCAAAACAAGATATACTTAAATTTTAAACCTCCCTATTAAGTATAACTTGGTTCGATTTTCTCTAGCAACTCAGTATTAGACAATTTATCAAGACTATCGACCCCTGAGGAA